>JASDQU010587776.1:5676-27493 GCA_032191745.1 Picea mariana | reverse complement strand
CTTAATTTCTCGAAGACTTGTTGGGATTCTTCAAAAATGTGAACACTTTCCTTTTGTTTCATCAATTCTTTCTTGAGTGAATTGTTTTCTTCTCTTAGTTCATCTAAAGCACTAATCAATTCTTCTTCATAATTGTCTTCCTTTTCAATTAGTTTTTCTGTCTCATTTCTTTCATGGAATTCTATTTCAAGATTTCCACGTTTTTCACAATTAAAAAAAAATAACATACCTCTGGTGATTATGTACTCTTCATCTTCTGGATCTGCTTGACATGGTGAACATAATTCTTCTTGATTTGTATCTGCATCTTCTTTGACATTTTCTAAATCTGTGATGTGTGAAGAATATATGTCATGTAACTTATCCCATTTTTTTTTTCTAATGAACATATACCAACCTTTTATCTTATTGGATTAGGTAATCCTTCCCATATGAAATGCATTTCTCTTTTTTTATTCTTCCTCAATTCCTTCTTGTTTGCAGTCTTTGCCTTTTTTGAACTATCGTATCCTATAATAAATGATAGCCCAATATAATGTCCTTGTGCATGTAAAAATACTTTCGTCCTTATGCTCCACATCTCATACTTAAAACCATTCTCACTATTAAACATTGGTACTCCATTCTCAGAATAATCTATGATCTCCTTCCAGTGGTTAAACTGTTTCCTGAAGGAACCGACTCTGATACCAATTGTTGGATTGATGAGAGGGGGGGTGAAATAGTAATAGAACAATTTAATCCTTTTTAACCATATAATCCAAGTGTTATATCAATGTAGCATTATCATCCAATAACTACAGAGTAAATAAGAAATGAACAAATGAACAATCATACACATACAAAGTACACCAATGTTTTATGTGGAAACCCAAAGCAGGAGAAAACCAGAGAACGATTCTTCTTATATGTCTTGAAGAATTACATTCATTGGAAGTACCAACTTACTTTGTTTTCTAGTTACAACTAGAAGGAGGCTCTAACCCCCTAGTTTCTTAGGCTAGAACCTGAGGGAACCTCCAACTCCCCAATTCTTTGGATACAACCAATAGGAGTACATAACCCCTTATGTTCTCTAGCTACAACTGGAAGGTGGCTAAAACCACCTGTCCTTGCCCCGTCCAACCGCCCTGACATATAAGTCGAATGATGGAACCACTGTCACACTATCACTGTGAGATATACTATTGTAAACCTGTACCAATCAAACTATAATCAACCCGTACCATAAACAAATGCATCAACCATGCACGCCCAACCTGTACCTCAACCTGTAATAACCCTGTACCATAAACAGGTGCATCAACCATGCACCAAACTATACAAAACCTATAGCATGAACAAGTGCATCAACCATGCACCAAATCTGTACAAATAACTTGTCACAACAACCTATCCAAACCTATCACAACAACTTATCTCATCAATCTTATCAACCAAATCAGATCTACTCACCAAGATCAATCACTAAGACAACTCTCAAATATGTGCATCAACCAAGCATAACACAACAACTCATAATCATCACCAAGATCAATATTTTCTTCTAATAATATACCAATACAAGTAGTCTTGCCTCTTATTTATACTTTCATGTAGCTTCCTCAAGGGGTTACCTTTTAACTATCTTAACCCACTTTTCTTATTTTAAGGTTAACCAACTTCTAGCCACTTGTCCAATTAGTAATTTATCCATTAAATTTTATTTTATTTGTATCCACTTTGACTCATAGTACACTCATCAATTCACTTTACCTCAAGGGGTTACCTTCTAACCATATTAAACCACTTTCCTTATTTTAGGGTAACCCACTTCTAACCACTTGTCAAATTAGTAATTTCTCCATTAAATTTATTATTTAAATAATTTCTTTTGTATTCACTTTGAATTATAGTACACTCATCAATACAATTTATTATTTACCTTCTAAAAATCTCTTAAATCACTTTGACTTCATTGACCTTTTGGGGCTTCTAGATGACTCATGAGGGTTCTCCAACTTCACATACCAATAACTCTCTAACCATGAGGAGTTATGTGACGTTCCACATACCACTTGAAATGAAATGACATGTATTATTCATATAGAATAGTATTTCCTTAAAATATATCAAAACTCATACCATTATCCATCAAACAAACTTGGGTCCATTACCCAAACTTGGGTTCTCCAACTTCTCATGGCCATAACTCTCTAACCGTGAGGCGTTATGTGACGTTCCACATAACACCGAAATTGGAATGACATGTAATATAAATATAGAATATCCGTACCTTCAAATATATTAAAACTCATACCATTATACATGAAACAACCTTGGGTCCATTATCCAAACCTTCATGCTACTGGAATTCACTGCCGGACTTTCTTCAAGGNAAGTGGGAGCAAGGAATGAAAGAGGAAATGGATTCCTTGGTAAATAACCAGACTTGGTATTTGGTTCAGTTTCCTCCAGAAAAATGAGCTTACAAGTTGGAGGAAGATGGAGGAAAAAAGTGGTACAAGGTTAGACTTGTTGTAAAGGGGTTTGCACAAAAGAAAGGTATAGATTTTGATGAAATATTTTCTCATGTTGTTAAAATGACTTCAATTAGGTCTATTTTAAGTCTTGTGGCAGTAGAAGATTTACATCTTGAACAATTATATGTAAAACCAATTTTTCTCCATGGGGATTTGGAGGAAGATATTTATATGCAACAACCATAGGGGTATGAGGTCAAAGCGAAGGAAAATTTGGTATGCATGTTGAAAAAGAGTTGGTATGGCCTAAAGAAAAATCCAAGACAATGGTATTTGAAGTTTGACATGTTTATGACAGAACAAGGTTATAGTAGATGCCATTTTGATCACTGTGTCTATTTTAAAAAGCTAGAAAATGGAAGCTATATTATCTTGCTATTGTATGTAGATGACATGCTTGTTGCAGGGTCTAATATGCAGGATATAAATGTGCTCAATAAGAAATTATCTAATTCATTTGCGATGAAGGATTTTGGTTCCACAAAGAAAATCCTTGGTATGAGAATAACAAGAGACATAAAATTCCAAATTGACATTGTTTCAGGGTGAGTACATAGAGAAGGTGTTGGAGAGGTTTAGAATGTAGAATACAAAACCAGTTAGTACACCTTTGGCCAACCATTTCAAGTTAAATAAGGAAATGTGTCCCAAGACACAGGAGGAGATAGAATACATGTCCAGGGTTCCTTATTCATCAGTAGTTGGCAGCTTGATGTATGCGATGGTTTGCAAAAGACCATATATTTCACACGCAGTGGGAGTTGTGAGAAGGTATATGAAAAATCCAGGTAAAGAACATTGGGAGGAAGTAAAGTGGATTCTCAGGTATTTGGTAGGTACTTCTACTCATGCATTATGTTTTGGAGGTTCAGACACTTTTCTACAACCATAGGTTGATTTAGATATGGGAGGTGATAAAGATAGCAGGAGGAGCACCACATGGTATGTTTTTACTATAGATGGAACAATAGTAAGTTGGATTTCAAAATTGAAAAAGGTTGTTTCACTTTCAAAAACAAAAGCAAAGTATGTTGTTGCTACAGAGGCTAGTGAAGAAATGATTTGGTTATAGAGGTTTATGGAGGAATTGGGAAAGAAGTAAGAGAATAGCAGGTTGTACTGTGATAGTGAGAGTGCCATTCATTTTGAAAAGAACTCAGCCTTACATTTGAATGTTAATCATATACAGATCAGGTACCATTTCATCTGATCTTTCTTGCAAGATGGACATTTGAAGTTGGAAAAGATACACATTAGTCATAATCCTGCAGAGATGTTAACAAAGGGAGTAACCAGGGAGAAACTGAGTTCCTGCTCAGTTTCAGTTGGTCTTTAAGAATGAAGGTGAAGATGAGAAATTTTCCAAGTCCAAGAAGGATCATATTCCAACAGATACAACAATGATGGAGTTGTTGATATCACTATCTAAGAGGGAGATTGTTGGTTGTGGAGCCTGATTATCTTCCTAATTCAGAGGATTTTATTTTTAGTCATGTTTATAATACATAAAGACCTTACACCTCAGAATAATGTACACTCCTCCATGTGGAGGAGTGCAAGAGGTGAGTTCCCCTTGTGTGGTGTCTAGGGGCAAGCGGGCCCCCGAAGGAAAAATTGGCTTGTAAATGCATATTGTAATTTCAAAGTAAATCTAGACCATTCATTATAAGGTCCCAGATCTGATGGTAGAAGTTATGTTAGGGTTTTCTTCCCTAGATGGAAACACTATTTTATGAGAAATGTATTGCAGCTATATATCATTTTTGTGAATATTGTATTCTGGGTGAGGATACTATGAGAGAAAGAAGAGGAATCTACATTGGGTGTGGTGTAGGTTGTATCCCTTCATTTATTGGATAATAATGAAGGAAGGGCACCACAATTTCTTTAGTGGACGTAGCCCATACTAGGTGAACCACATATATATGTGTCTCTATTGTATTGTGTATCTTTTGTGTTTTATTTACTTATTTTTTTTATTTTATTTCTCCATGATCCTATTTTTCTTGTAGGAAAGTGGGCGATGATCCTCAGATAGGGTCGAAAACTTAAGGAAAAAGATTTTATTTTGACCTTCAAGTGATATATTTCTCTCACAACTTGTCTAGGGAACATGACAAGTACTCCCACATGGTCATGAATTTGTGACACTTAATAAAGCACATGCAACATTTAATAAATTGCATGTGACACTTAGTAAGGTGCATACGACACTTGATAAAGTGCATGTGAGACTTAGTGAGGTGCATACAACACTTGATAAGGTTCATACACCACTTTATAAGATGAATTTGACACTTATGCAACTTAGTAGAATGTGATACATAAGTGCGACACTTAGTAGAATGTGATACATAAGAGTGACACTTAGTAGTGTGGGAATTTTGTGTCTAGTAAATGCCCCCTAAAGTGTGAGGTCAGAAGAAAATTTGATGGTTGAAACACTTCACAAAAATATCCATGTGAGAGTGTTGGAATAGAATACCTAGACACAATATACAAACAAACATAAAACAATATATATGTATCATCCTTGAGGTAGGCATACCCATGCTTGGAATAAATAGACTCAAAGCATGGCTGCCAACCAATACAGTGTGGATCCATGAAAGCACTGACTAAATATATGGCCACCAAATATACAATGTTGATCCATATTTCCATGACTCAATCAGGTCGTAGCCATGAAAGAATACACAACGGAGATACGATATGACAAAACATAGCAACAGACCAATACAAGGTAGATCTATGTGACAACATATATATCAGTGAGAATATCAACATGATGACCATACTGGAATCTTCCAAGTACTCAGACAATCTCCATCATAACCTGGGTAAGGAATGTAACATAGGTGCATTCCTAGGGTATTCATCCCAATCCCAATGCAGTATGATTTTAGCCATTTGAATAGATCTGATGATGTAAAACATTATAGAAGCCTATTGATTACTAATCATTGATGTATACCATTAACAAGTGTGAGGGAAATTAACAATGATGATAGTGATTCCCAAGGTACCCTAATACATTCCAACAAATGTGAATAAATGAGATGAAGTCGAAATTCGTGGAATCATTTGATCAAAGGCCAATGATGTAAACCTATTGTCAAAAGTGAGGAGACCTATCATTGAGGGATGCAGGTTCCAATGTAATAATTTGTTTCTAATCCCAATTCCTGAATAATGTGTTGGAGTTGATAGGAAAAGACTCGCCGTAGGAGGGCCATGATGTTTCCCCCATCATCGACATGAAACTGACACAAGAAAGTGATTTAAGATGATATATTAAATGAGTGTTGACTAACATGAGGATGAAATATGGTAATACTACAGAGTGTTTGGTTTGAAGTGAAACTTCCCTTGAACATTCCGAGGCACGAAAAATGTTTTGGAAGCATTGAATCGATTGAGAGATATACCAAAAAATAGTTCGATGATAACTGGGGAATTCTTTGGGTGAGTCGAAGGAGCATGAGGAATAATAGGATTGGTATGACTTAGAGACAAGAAAATTACCCAATTGTAAGACGATAAAAAAATAGGTTCAATGTTCAAGGGAGACAACAAAGAACTTCCATAACTCTTTCCAAAACTTGACCCACTTCCTTCATGTTTTCCCCCACCATGATTAAAGTGTACATATTTGTTTTTTAATAATATTGAGGAGGATAATATATGCTCGATATAGCTCATCTTCGATGATATCCTCATCCCATGTTTAATGAACCTAAAGAAGGAGGGTTTCGGTCCCATATGGGTCCTTCGATGCATGATTTTATGATCCAAAAGAAGGAAAGCTCGGTGGTCTTTTCATGTTTAGAGAGTTTGAAAAGATATTAAATAAGACTCCAAGAGTGTTATTTTTCATAAATTAGTCCCCTGAGCCTGAAAAAGTATAAAACAATACAAGGGAGAACTCTTCTATCCAAAGTTTACTAGAGTATTCATTTTTCGTAGTTAATCTATCTGGTATGAAAAAGGGTTAAAATTACACCAAATAGACACCCTTTCAAATCCTTTTAATGAGTGTGAAAGGAAAGAATCTCAATCGAAAATATTTCCATGTTTAGCGAGTTTGAAAAGAGCTTAAACGAGACTCTAAAGAGTTCCTTTTTCATATAGTTTTTATGAGCCCAAACAAGTGATAAAAATATGCTCGGTTGTACTCCAAAGAATTCATTTTCATATAGTTTTTATAAGCCCCAAAAAGTGATAAAAATATGTTTGGTTGTACTCCAAAGAGTTCCTTTTTCATATAGTTTTTACAAGCCCAAAAAAGTGATAAAAATACTCTCGGTTGTCTACTTCATTTTTTAACGAGCTTGAAATAGAAAGGGAACTATGCATGGGGTCAGTTTCATTTTTACACGAGCCTGAAACAGAGAATAAAACTATGCTTGGGGTTGGTTTAATTTTTACATGATCTTGAAACAAAGAATAAAATTGTACTAAGGGTTGGTTTCATTTTCACATGAGCTTCAAATAGAGACTAAAATTGTGCTCGTGGTCAGTTTCATTTTTACACAATCTTGAAATTGAAAATAAATTGTACTCAAGGTTGGTTCATTTTTACATGAGCTTGAAACTGAAAAAAAATTGTTCTCGGGGTTGGTTTCATTTTATAATGATCTTGAAACAAGAAAGTAAATTGTGCTAGGGTGATACCATTAGTGGGTTTACTTTCCAACATGATGTCCAGAGATTGGTACCATTCCCCTAGTATGATCAAGAAAATATAGCATATTAACTCCAACATGATGTGTAGAGGCTGGAGGCATGCCCCCCAAGATTTGTTTCATCTGTAGACTCTTATTCTACACCCGAAATGGCTCCTGGATACTAATAGGAATAGGTTCACCAAAGAGGGAGGAAGAAAGAGGATCAAATGACATAGGAGGATGAAATGAAGGTTTAGGAATGAGATCTAGTGGAAGAATCGATTTAATTGGAGGGGCGTTTGTTTCATTTTTTAATGAGCTTGACACAGACAATGAACTATTCTCATAGTCATCTGTTTCATTTTTTAACAAGCTTGACACAAGAAAAGAACTATGCTCGTAGTCATTTGTTTCATTTTTTAATGAGCTTCACAAAGGAAAAAATCTATGCTCATGGGTATATGTTTCATTATTTAATGATATTGAAATAGAAAAGGAACTATTCTCATGACCATTTGTTTCATTTTTTAATGAGCATGACACGAAAAAAGAACTATGCTTGTGGTCGGTTTCATGTTTACACGAGCTTGAATCAAACAATAAAATTGTGCTTAAGGTCGGTTTCATTTTTACACGAGATTGAAAAAGAGAATAAAATTGTGCTTAGGGTCGGTTTCATTTTTACATGACACTGAAACAGAGAATAAAACTATTCTCATGGTCGATTTCAATTTTACACGAGCTTAAAACTAAACATAAACTGTGATCGGGGTTGGTTTCATTTTTACATGAGCTTGAAACTGAACATAAACTGTGCTTAGGTATGGTTTCATTTTTTAAAAAGATTGAAACAAGAAAATAAACTATGCTTGGGTGATACCCATTAGCAGTTTCTTCCCAACATGTTGTCCAAATGTTGGTACTTTTCCTCTAGCATGATCGACAGAAGCTAGTGGCTTAACTCCAGAATGATCGACAAAATCTAGTGGCTTAACTGAAAGCCTCATAGTCATATTTAGGATCCGACTCTGATTTAGAACCAGACAAGGTGAATCGAATAATTGATGCAAAACCTAGTGCCATAGTTGTTATCACCAAGATCCACCTAAACGAACCAGAATATCCATAGGAAGGTGAGTTTTTTTTTCACTTATAGATGTGGGTGAAGGGTGCTCTGCTACATTTCATTTTTGATAGTGGGATCCAAAAGAACCTCATCTCAACATAGGTTTTGGATCAATTGGAGTTGTCAATGACACCACATCCACAACCATACAAAATTGAGTTGCTCAGCCAAGGAAGAGATCTCTGTGTTCGCCAACAGTGTCTCCTTCTCTATGGCATCAAGCCCTTCAAGGATAAGGTATCATGTGATGTTTCCCCATTTGAAGTTTGTGATTTTATTTTAGGCTAGCTATATATGTGTAAATGTCATGTTGTATATGATTCTAGGCCTGATAGTGTCATTTTTAGTGTGAGCAGAAAATTGTATAGGATCCCAAAGGTAGCTCTACCTACCACAATTTCTTTGGTCTCAGCTAAGGAGTGCAGGAAGGTCATCTCCCAGACTGGGAAATTTTTCTTCTTCATGATTCTCTCTCAAAATGAATGGAAGGTCATGGCCACATCCATGGCCTTTGCATAGGGATTTCCACGTAGCAGAAGCAAGTGGACAAAGTTGTGGAAGAATATCGGGACATATTCACCTCACATATCGGGGTTCCTCTATATTGTCAGGTTAAGCATTCAATTGAGATAACTCTTGGAACACATCTTCCTAATGGGCTAGTGTATCAATCCTCTCTCCTGGAAAATGTGGAAATCAAGTGCCATATCCAAGAGGTACTCTAAAAAGGACACATTCAGCCAAGATCCTCACCTTGTAGAATCCCAATTATGCTCATATAGAATAAGGACGGGACCTAACCACTTTGTATTGATTACAAAGCTCTGAACAAAATCACAGTCAGGAACCAATACCTAATTCCTATAATTGATGACCTTCTCGACTAGATCAAGGGGTCCAAGTACTTTATCAATATTGATATGAATTATGACTACCACTAGGTCTCCATAGAACATAACGATGTATGGAAGACAACTTTCAAGTAAAAAGAATGTCTTTTTGAGTGGTTGGTCATGCCCTTTGGCTTGATGAATTCCCCAGCAACCTTCATGAGGTTGATGGATGACATCTTGTGACCATTCACAAATTACTTTATGGTTGTATATATGGATGACATCCCCATATCTAACAAGATTTGGGAAAAACACTTGCAACACATTCAACAGGTCCTCCATACTCTGTGGCAACACAAGTTATGTGTTAACTTAGAGAAATGATCCTTCAACGTGAACAAGGTCCAATACCTCAGATACATTGTAGATGAGCATGATGTGCATTTCAATGCAGCCAATATCCAAATCATTCATGACTGGCCAGCCCCAAAAACAATAATCAAGCTTCAAATATTTTTAGGCCATTCCAACTTCTATCATAGATTCGTATTGGGGTTCTCCCATATCGAATGGGATCTCATCCAAGTGACAAAGGGTGGTTGTAAATCCAAATTTGTGTGTGTAAAATCACATCAAAAAGATTTTGATGATATGAAACATCGCTTATGCTCAGCCGTGGTGCTCACATTACCTGATATGCAACAACCATTTGAGATTGAGACCAATCCTTTTGATTATGTTGGTGGCGTCATTCTCACTCAACATGGTCATCCGGTGGCATATCATATTGAG
This sequence comes from Picea mariana, assembly GCA_032191745.1. Classification (NCBI taxonomy): domain Eukaryota; kingdom Viridiplantae; phylum Streptophyta; class Pinopsida; order Pinales; family Pinaceae; genus Picea; species Picea mariana. Next base: position 17,553 of record JASDQU010587776.1, on the reverse strand, counting down.
ACACTCTCAGATGTCACCCATAAGTACCCCACCTATGACAAAGAAATGTATTACATCATACAATCTTGTTGCCAATGGAAGCATTACATGCTAGGAAAGGAGAAAATCATCCATATTGATCGCAAGCCTCTGTAATTCATGTAGACACAAGGAAAATTATAGAATGTATGCCATCAAAATTGGTCCACATAATTGTAGTAGTTTCACCTCAACATTAAGTATAATAAAGGGGGAACCAATCACATAATTGATTTCCTAAGTCGACCTCCAGTTGTAGTAGTAATGTTAGCACAGGGGCATACCCAGGGTTCAACGCTTCAACAATGCACCAAAAAATCCCTAACTACCAGCCCTTTCAGAAACACCTGCAAAGCAGATGAAGTCTCACCCGAGGTAGAGACAGGGGGGGTTGTAGGACTCAAGTGTCTATAACCTAGCTGGTACACATATCTTTGATTACAATACCTTAACAAAGCACTTAGCAATCAGCATTCATTAGTATTTAACCCTTATTCACATTGCAGGTTTAAACCCTAATTACATAACATCAGAGTATTCAACAAGATCTAAGCATATCTAGCCATTTAGCACATAGCATCAAACAAATTTAGCATTCATTCATGTTATTAAGCACTAAGCTACTACATCAGATGCATCTAGCATACATAAAGATTCAACACTAAGCATAAATCACATTAATAACACAAAGCAATCACAACACAGGATATACGTGGTTCACCCCCAGCGTGGGGCTATGTCCACCAACTCTTCTCCTCTTTTATTATCTTCTTCCAATATTCTTACATGCACAGAGCCACACATCCAACTCTGCATAAGACAGGAGATCTATGTGCACCTCGTCGTATCCTCCTTCCCTAAGGTAGGTCACAGCACAAAGCATTACACAGTCTGCGCACAAAGCCTCTTACAGTCACTTGCACTTAGCTCAGCAAGTATTAACACACAGTATGCACAAAGCATTCATAACTATTTTCACTTAGCACATTGGACTCTTCTTACATCGCCTAGCTACTTATTTATACTTTACAAAAGGGGCCTAAATATGGGTAAACCCATGGGATGACATCCCATACCCGTTGCATAAAACCTAACCCAAAAAGACCATAAAAAGGGGCGAGATCCCACAATCTCCGCTTCGCTTGGGCGCTCCATCTTTGACCTGACTGTCGAAGTCCAAAAAATGGTCAAACACAACCAAGGTTCTACAAAACTTGGTCGAGGGCCAACAGGACCCCAACACTCACTTGTGACTCATGCCAATTCACTCTGATTTGGACAACTCTACTTCGAAGGCCTCGAGCTTCACTCGGGTTGCCTTAACTTGTTGTTTTGCCAAAGTCTCCTACTTGGTGAACTCTTGAATTATTTTCTCAGTGACAAGTCCTTCAAAGTGTTGTTCCACTATGGTGACCACTTGCTCCAGCTATGCACCTTGTCCTTAGATCTCCTCAAAAAGTGTGTAGGATTTTTCATGTACCGGCTGAAGTCATTGGGTCACTTCCATGACTTTACTCTGGATGGCATGGACCTACTACTGAACTACGCATTTCTCTTGTGACATTTTCATCTTCTCGACCGCTGATAGTAGCTTCAATTGTGCTTGTACTGTCGCTGCTTGTTTCTTTTCTTCCTAGAGTTGTGACTCCAATGTCCTTAGTTTTAGGTCCTTTGCAAGGTGGTCATAGTTTTGTGCACTTCGATTGTTGAGTTGCTTGCATTCTAAAACCAATGCATTGATTCTTCCAACTGCACTCTAGGAACTTTCTTCCCTCTGATCTCTCACTTCCTACAGAGTGCTCGACACTTCTTGCAATTCCAGTTCTGCTACTCTTGCTTGGAGATGTTGAATGGCTTCAGCGAGCTTCCCCATTTGGATCTCAATTGTTTCCTCTTCCATATCTACCAGGCCCGGCACAAAGTGAAGTTATCTACTGAATGCTTCTTTAACTCCAATGTTCTCAGTGAGAAACTGTTCTTTTTCCTTCTAGATCTGCGCTCTATCCTCTGCAAACTTCACCTGGAGGTCATCTTTCTCTTGCTGTGTAACCTGACGTTGCTCTAGGGATTCCTCATTTTCTTGCTTTAATGCCTCTACGGCATACTCCTTTTCCTCATGGACTCGAAGAAGGCGAGCTTTTATCGAATATGATAATCTGCGTAGCTGCGTAGGCCCATCTCCTACTTCTATACCCCTGGATAACAATGACGTAGTAGACACTGTGTGGCTTGAATAAAGAGGTTGTTGTACCCCTTTGAGCTCCACCTCGATTTTGTCATACATTGTCTCCTATTTGGATTTGTTTCTCTGAAAAATGTCCTTCGAGGTATCTAATACAGCTACGATGATAAGTTCAATATTATCCACCATAAGTACAGTCTGTAACTGAGGTTTATTCATGCAACTCTTCTTCCATGTTGAGGGTTTCTTTGGAGAAACCTTTCTTTTCTTCGATGCCTCGACCTTTGTAAGGGGATCTTCAGGAGGTGTCACTTCACCCTATTTGTTCTTGTCTTCTCCCCCTTCATCCTCTTTTTTGTCTACTTTTTCATCTCCTCCTCCTCCAGGTGACTCCAACACAATTTCCTCTGTTGTGTTGTTTATTTTCTGCACCTCTTCTCTTTTCTTCTTCTTTCGTGTGCTGATCAGTCCATCATATTACTCTTGAGTGACCACAGGACTTCCGATGGGGTCGGGGTCAAAGAGTTTTGTCTGTTCGACTGGTACAAGGAATTCTGCAGGCCATTCCCTGGTAATTTCCTCCATATCTTCCTTGGTCAGTTTGTAATAGGATTGTAGCTCTTCCTTATGTTTGTCTTCGCACGCAGTGATGTAAATGAAGTTCCTATCTACGAAAAACTTCGTGAGTGGCCTGAACTGATGTAGAGTATTCGGAGTCATTTGGGGGAATGACTCAATGGCTCACGTGAGCTGTAGATAATAGGTGTGGAAGACAATGTTCGACTTCCACTTCTTCTCCATGTCACTTGAATACTAGAGGGTAGTGAACCTCATAGCCAGTGGTTTGGATGGCTCAACTTCAGGGAATTTTTCTCCCTCTGGCATATCCCAAGCGATGAAAGCAACGAGAATAAAAAACCAGCTGAAGTGAAACTTGTATCCCTTGTCTTACACTTCACGACAATATTTCTCCAACTGGTTGATGAGGTAGCTCACCCAGTTCATTTTCATGCCTTTAATTCACTTTCCTATGAGGTTGAAGACAAATCTCATGACCTGCGTTGGTCTATTCTTCTTGATGAGCTTGCCTACTATTAGCTGAAAATATAGGCACACTAGGCCATTTTGGATGGAGGCTACCTTGTATCCCCGCTTACCCTTCTCTACATCATCATAGGTGTCCTTTATTCACTACTCCAGGGCATGATCTATAGCCTTCCCTGGGTAAAAGTCCTGAGGGTCCAATCCTTGCATGCTCAATCTAGTGATCGAGTGGATCAACATTGGATCTATAGTGATGTGCCTATCCAACCACAGGTAATCACCATGGTAGCATGACATGAAGAGTTTAATGCACACATTAACCACATGATGTCTTCCAAAGTGTGGTATCTTCATCACATTAAGGATGGTTGATTTTGCGATGTCCATGGTCAATGACTGGGGGATTATCTTCGAATTGTTCCCCATTGACTTTGTCAAATACTTATGTAGGGCGAGCAATCCATAATTCTTGCGGTCTCCCAAGTTGAAATCACTGATATTTAGCGTCATAATCTATCCTAACTATGGTCCAACTGTGTGTATCCCCTTCGGGAGGTACGCAGTGATCAGTGTATAGTTGAAGTCTCTCGGGATGCTATCACGACTAACTGTGCCAGCTAGAGGTGGGATATAGTCAGCCAAGACTGATAGGATGAGCTTCGTGTTCACAAATTCATTGCGATGCTTGCTCCATTTCTCTGTCGCAGTTCAGGATGGTCTAGATCGTCGTCCAATCGATGGGGATGTTTTCACTCCTCTCATCGATGAGGCCTGTACTCTTGCGGACAAGACCTTCTTAGCCGTGAGTTCTATTAGGATATCTTTGATGAATTTCTCTATTGCGCTAAGGTTGTTGAACATACACGCTCGTGATCAGATATCTCAGGTAGGTGGACAATTGCTCAAGGTAAGAAGAATGGGTGGCGAGGTCTCAATAAGCACTGCAATAAAGTAATTAGTTCTTTGTGGGCTCAGATAATCACAATTGGAAAAAGTGTCCCCGGTAAGACATTCAATAGGTTAAATAGATAATATCATAACAGACTCCTCCAATGGGCATGAATGCCTCAATCAATACAATTCCATCCGTTATGATGCGGTCCCAACGGTCCAATGACGAGCTTTCCGGTAATAACTGTGTTTCTGTCCATTCTGGAGCGTCATTCTAACAGTTGGGATGCCTCCAACGGTCATATTGCTTCGCCATGGCGAAGTGCTAGTTTGCGTTGTTCTGATAGTCCGGTGAGGTTTAAGTTATGCAAGCCTTCCTTCTACGAAGTCCTCTCTGGAACCTCCTGCAATTTTTCTAGTTTTTTTTTTCTTCTTACTGATCTTTATTTCTTTTTTCCCCGTGATCTGCATCTCTGGATTCCTCTTTCCATTTTTTTTTTTATATTCTCTTAGTTTATTATTTTTTCACTGTTGAGGATCTTTCACAAGGTTCGAGGATAATACTTCTTCTCTTAGTGTTTTTGGAGTAGGTGCTCTACTCTCCTGCATGGATAGGTTCTTTAATCCTTCTAGCATTCTTTCAACTTTGAAAACTAGGTCTTTGTCCCTCAGTTGCTTCAAATTGTCCTCCTATTCTTCTATTAATCGCGCTATTATCCTAGCCATGAAATCCCTTAATTCTTGATTTCTATGTTATATAGATTCCTGTTCTTCTTTCCTTCGTATCTGATCTCTCTCAATCCAAGTCTTTCCTAACAAAATTGCAAAAGGAGTGTTGTTCTCAACAAACTTAATGACCTTGAATGCTTTGTCTATCAAAGTTCCATGAGCACTCAGAGGTACATGAGTAAGTCTTCCACATAGGGTTATCATCTTTCCTTTAAACAAGCCTATTCTTCCCAATGAAGGAATCATAGCAGGCTTTCCCAAAATTTCCCATGTATTTTCTGTCATGATATTCACCTGTGTTTATGCATCCAATACACAGTCTATGTCGAAGTCTCCTATTCTTGTTTCTATGCACTCTTTCTCTTTTTAGATCTCCGATAAACTAATGTCTCTATGATCATTCAATGTTTCTTTCATCTGCAATAATATAGTCTCAGACTTTTTCTAGTTCTTTAGTAAATCCTTAGTTTCTTGACCTTCTTCTTGGTTTTCTTGTTTCATGTTCATCTTCTCAACTTTAGCAACCATTCTAGGGAAATCTAAAACTTCATGTCCAATAGATTTACAATAAAGGCAAATAAGACCTCTACCAGGGCATTCCTTAGCAAGATGTCCCGGTCTTCTGCAACTATAACAAAGAGTCAATCCTCTCTTTCTCTTAAATGATCCCCGACCTTTCCTGTACTACGCATTGGGATCACAATGATAGACCTACAAAAAATTCTTTCTAGGATCCTGCATCCACTTGTTAGTCCAAAAATTCCTTCTATGCATAGGAATAACATATCTTTCACTATCAGATCTATTCATATCATATCTTCTTTCTGATAGTTGTGCCCTAGTTTTAGACTAGGATGAAATTTATCGAACATACCTAGATCCATTCTTTCGAGAAAAAAAATTCCAATTATATTACCTTTATCAGAGCACAAATATTTAAGATCTTACCTCTTTTCTTCAGATCAGACTCCTCTTCTCAACCGAGAGCTTCAAAAGTCAAGTAGAGTATTGTGCACTAGAGCAACATATGTACGCACAAAGGTCTCTTTTTTCTTCAATTCCCAACAATCACAGTTTCAGGTCCTAGCAACGAAACCATTTTTTGGCACAGGGGAAAACCCAGGGTTCAACGCTTCAACAGTGCACTAACAAAACCCTAACTACCGGCTTTTTCGACAACACGTGCGAGGCAGATGAAGTCTCACCCGAGGTAGAGGCAGGGGGGTTGTAGGAATCAAGTGTCTACAACCTAGCTGGGAAATAGATCTGTGATTAAAACACATTAACATAGCACTTAGCAATCAATGTTCATTAGTCTTTAACCCTTAGTCACATCGTAGGTTCAAACCCTAATTATAAAACAACACAGTATTCAATAAGATCTAAGCATATCTAACCATTTATCACATAGCATCAAACAGATCTAACATTCATTCATGTTATTAAGAACTAAGCTACTACATCAGATGCATCTAAAATACATAAATATTCAACACTAATAATAAATCACATTAATAACATAGGATATACGTGGTTCACCCCCAGCATGGGGCTACGTCCACCGACTCTTCTCCTCTTTTATTAGCTTCTTCCAATATTCTTACATGCACAGAGCCTCACATCCAACTTCACATAGGACAGGACATCTGCATGCACCTTGCCAGATCCTCCTTCCTCGAGATAGGTCACAACACAACACCTTACACACTCTGCGCACAAAGCCTCTTATAGTCACTTGCACTTAGCTCTGCAAGTCTTAACACACAACATGCACAAAGCATTCATAACTATTTGCACTTATCACATTGGCCTCTTCTTACATCGCCTAAATACTTATTTATACTTTACAAAAGGGTCCTAAACATGGGTAAACCCATGGGTTGACATCCCATACGCATTACATAAACCCTAACCCAAAAATATCGTAAAAGGGGGCGAGATCCTGTGATCTCTTCTTCTATTGGGCACTCCGTCTTCGACCCTCCTTTCAAAGTCCCCAAAATGGTCAAACATGACCAAATTTATCCACAACTTGGTATAGGACCAACAAGTAACCATGATGTTTGAATATTGCAGGCATGAGACCTCTAGGTGGTCCCAACTCTATGACAATAATCCTAACTTTACTACGAACTACCAGATTTTGGGAACAAGAATGGAAATTACCAACCAACATCTTCAGGATGAACTTCTATTCCATGTAGGTCATCTCTTCATTCCTTCAAGAGAGTGTGTGAAGTAGATTTTGGAAGACCACTACAATCAAGTGGTTGGACACTTTGGCATGGAGAAGACAGTGGAAATATTACAAAAGTATTTCTATTAGTCGAAGCTTCGACAGGATTTCAGTAAGTATATCATATCCTACACTACCTACTCCATTGTCAATCCAAACATTAAAAAACAAGGACTCTACACTCCTTTTCCTACTCCCAATGGGACCTAAGAATCCATCTCGATAGACTACATGTCAGGTCTCCCCTCAACCAAACATGGAAATGAATGTATTTGTGGTTGTTGATCAATTCTCGAAGATGGACATTATGAATTCCTAGAAGAAGAGTATCACAGTCAAGGACTATACCAATATCTTGTTTGAGAGTGTATGGGTACATTTTGGAATACAACACACCATCATATCAAATCATGACAACAGATTATTTAGCACATTCTAGTTGAGCCTCTGGTCATTGTTGGATAGCAATATCACCAAATCCACTGCCTTCCACCCTTAGACTCATGAGAAGAAAAAGGTTGTCAATAGGATGATTGTACACCTCCTGCACATGTACAAATCCAAGAATCCATGCACATGGGATGAGAGCCTTGCTTATGTCCAACACAACTACAATAAATCACTCCATAGCTTGACCGAACACAACCTTTTTCAGGTGGTCCTAGATTTTCATTCAGTGGGCCCCATTGATGTAGCACTTCCCCTTGCATACACACAAGTAGAATATTCGCATGATTAATATGAGGTTGACAAATCCACCAAATTCATTAAACGAATCCAACACATCTGTTGAAAGGTCCATTATATTTCATATAAAGCTAATGCTAAGTACAAGTACTGCCATGACCAGCACCGGGTTCTCCATAATTTTTAGGTGGGAGACAAGGTTTAACTACATTTGCAGAAAGGTCACCTAACAGGACCCCATCAAAAGCTGTGACTAATTCACCATGGAACTTACGCCATCACCAAGGTCATGGGAGATAATTCTTTTGAGCTAAGTATTCCCCCCTTCCTTGGATTACACCTAGTATTTAATGTGGACCTCCTTCGATCATATTTTCCACCACTACTTGACATAGTGGAGGTGGTAGAGAAAATGAAACCTACAAAGCTCAACCCTGACTACATGTAACATGAAACCATTGATCATATCATGGAGACAAAGGTTAATGGAACCCACCAATAGAATATCCAACTCTATCGGGTTTTCAAAGCATGGTAGATACTACACTAAGGAAAGTGGCTCACCAAGCATCAAGTTCAACAGAAGTTTTCTCCTTTTATGGGGGAACTAAACACAATGGAGACCAATTCTTCCTAAGGGGGGATGAATTATATAGGTTTACATTGGTAGTTTCCCACCTATTCCACTGTCTCGACATACAATTTCCATTTTCGAAAAATTTCTATAGTTTTTCAGGTCCCAAACTTTCAGGGTTGTTTTAAGGACCTAAATTATGGCTTTTTTTATGTGGCATCACCCAATAAAATCCAAAGGCCTATATTTATCCATTCACAATGTGTACTCCTCAAATAGACCTTTCCGATGAGGTATCAAGAACCCCAAACAAATATTGTATGAAAAATTTATTCCCTAAGGAAGTTGACGTATCAACTACCTCCATGAGGGCCCATAATCCTTTTGGTGTTTCATATTCTTGGGTTAGGGTTTTGGATTTTTATGGATTTCTCATTTATGATTTAAAAAAATTCCTTTAGATCCTATTGTAAAAATCTTCTTGAAAATGTGTGTATCTTCCACATCTCTTATCAGAGATAAGCTACCACCATTCTAGCGACTTCATTTTCACTCTATATTTTGTTTTACAATCTATGCATATTTTAGTATTTAATAGAAATTGAGTATTATTGTATACTTGGTCAATATTAACGGTAGAATTTATAAGGTATTCAATGTAAGAGTGTCATAAATGATGACGAATGAGGGTATTCAATGCCTTACTAAGAGAAATTGAGCTACTTACAACAAGAGGAGAAAAAGGGTTTCATTAAAAGGGGGATTAATATTGATGGATGTGGGATATAAGTCAAGTGACAAGGAAAGATAATTGGAGTCAATTTGTAGGGTTCTTAGGGTGGGGAATGATATATAAATTATATTGTAAGCTTTTGGGTTTGAACTCTTTCAATGGTTAGTGAAAAGGGTTTTGTCCAATGACCATGGATTCAAATAATCTATAGATAAATTCTTTCTATGGGCCAAGTCACAACGAGGCTTTGATCATATCTCTTATACATGACAGAATGGTGAAAATAACAGTTAAAAAGAGAGATTTCAAGGCCATGGCTCACCTTTTAGCTAAAATGAAGTTGGAGAAGGTTTTGACATTGCAAACATTTGCATTTATGAAGGAAGTAGATGGAATTGTTGATGAACTATTGCAGGAATTTATTGGAATGAAGTTTTTGAAGCCAAGGTATGCATAGGATGCTCTTGTTTTCTGAATTTGTGAAGAAAATAGTTTACAATTTGTGCTAGCTGAAATAAAATGGTTGATTGATTTAAGCTACTATCCTATTCTGCAGATTTATATTGCGCTTTCAGATGCCTGGTGTGAGAGAACAAGGTTTTTTGTTCCTCAAGAGATTCTAGAGTAAATGAGGATGTGCAAGAAGGCTCGACAAAAGGGAGATGAAATTGTTGAAATTCATGGTATAATCTTCACTTTCAGCCATGACTAACCCTATATTGTAACATTAATTATATTTTTCTTTCTGGCTAAGGCTGACCTAGTCAATGTAGGAATTATACATTATACTCCATTACATTGTATACAATATACTCCATTACCAAGCTTTTGCAATATCTATTGGAAGGAATTTGCATACAACCAGCTCAGGTGCTTCTGGATAGATTGTTTTCATAAGTGAATACATTAATGAGACTTATTCTAGGTAGCTAGTGGAACTCAAAGGATTCACCTGCCAATTAAAAGGGAGATCTTCAACCCTATGCTATCAATTGAATATTTATCAGAATCTACATGACTTTATTGATTTCATGTGCTAATTCTTTTATTCGTGTGTTATAATTATAAGTATGATAATGACTATGCCAGTTTGACTATCAAGAATATAGAGCACAAAGAAAACTTCCAATTCCAACAGGTGCACATGTTGGACAAGAAGATAAATGCAATTTTTGCATAATTTTGGAGAGCTCTTACTATACAGGTGTATAGAGATGCACCGAGGACAATGCATAAATAAGGGGGAGGGGAATGTAATAGCGCGACCTGATCCTTGGATTCTAAATATTTGTACATATGATACTTAGGTTAGTGATCCAGTATGTTTTGGTTGGAGCGCCTGCATATGATACTTAGGCTGGTGAAACAGTGTGTTTAGGCCAGAGTCCTTGTAAAGATGATCAAAAGCTAGAGAGCTTGTATTATAAAGTGTACATATGGACTAATTAATAAAATAGCACCACAGTTGCAGACCAAGGGATGAAAAGAGTATGGGGGGATAAGACTTCATGAGTGGGAAAGGGAGCCAAGGGCTAGGTAAAGGGATCTTAATCCAAGGACCCTAAGAAAATATATTATTATAATTCCCTAGGAATTTATATTATTATATTATATAATAATATAGGTCTTTATATTATTATATTGTATAATAATATAATATAAAAAGGAAATATACATATAAAAAGGGGGAATTTTGTTTAATTCTCCATTCATTCACTCCATTCAAACCATGCTAACTAAAAAAGTTGTTCTCGGGAAGATAGTGATCAAAGACTGTGGATTTTATCATGTGGATCCTAGCTGGATATGGGTGCGTGTACAATTCTCCATGGGTTTCCTTGGAGAAGGTTGGAGCCCTGGAGGGAGAATTGTGGGGATAGGTTCCCTGATGTGAGACCTGAAGGGTACCTGGAGACCTTTGAGGGAATCTAGAACTCCTGCAGACACAATGCTATGCGAATTCATGGTCATCCTATGTTGTATCCCTGGAAGGGTAGTGGTGTAACCCAAGAGACCATGGTGCAGAGAATGGGTCACACTACCTTAGGTTCTGCAGGTTGATGGGGAATGAGAGATTGTAGTTTGGAGTGATGTTGAGGTTTGGTACCTTGGACTAGACCATGTTGGTATTGATTGTGGACTATGGCTTGATTAGGAAGCCATTTTCCCTAGTGGATTCATAGCACTAGCTCGGGGGTATTCCACTGCAAAGAGTTTATGAGTAGTGAGATCTATGGCTGGGTGGAGTGTCAGAGGTCTGCAACTAGTTGGTGGAATTTTAAGAGATAAGTACTATGTTCCTATGTTTATGTTAAATGCTATCTTCCATGGTTTATGATGTGAATTATATAGTGATTTTTCTATGGATTTGTATGTTATCTAGCAAGTTTGATTTAAATGTGGATGTTATGGTGAATACTACATGGAAATTGGTGAAATACCTAGTGCCCCACCATCTTAGTAGGAACCGGGGTGGCCAGGTACACTACAAAGTGTTATATGTATTTCTTGCAATATCTCTATGTATTTCCTTGTTATATCTATGCCTTCATTTTGTTCTCATTATAATCAGGATCATTGATAGGTACAACCTGTTATAACCCTATAATTCATAGGATCATTTGTTGACTGGAAATTTTTCACTCTGGGTGTATAGGTTTGCAAATAATATTTCATCTCTGCAAATTATTTTCAAGGGAAGCAGTGAAAAAAACCCACCAAAATCGCCAAACCCTAAGTTTTTGTTGCATTCGCGTCTAGAGAATAAAGAATGCGCTTAGATC
>JASDQU010587775.1:37240-48685 GCA_032191745.1 Picea mariana | reverse complement strand
AAGACAGGACAATTATTCTTCCTTGCTTAAGAAGAATAGTCTAGATATCTCATTGTTCTACTCTGAGGGCAGATATTCTTTCAGATCTTACAGATGTGAGTGAAAGATTGGCCTAGATGATTCAGTTTATATCATAACATTGTTTATGTGCAGGTTGATATCAGATGATTATTATGAAGACTGTATGACAGTAGATGTATACTACTGTGGTGGATGTGTTCCACTGTTCGTGACTATACGTTACTGATTAAGTACTTGTTTGCTACTTGGTGTGGTAGTGTACCATTGGATTGTAGTTATGTACTACTATGGATAGACACAGTTGTGTTCTATTTTGTTCTGATTGCCTTGAAGACTTTCAACAGTTTATTGGAAATAATTATCAGCCAGATGAATGATGAACAGAGATTTTCTAGACAGAAAATGGTTCAGAACGTCTACTCTTCTAGATTAGAAGAATGGCTCTTGTATCACTCTGTGGAGTGAGCATCATGTCTGATTACTCAGATAGAGTATGGTTTCGAGAGATGATGCAACTGATGATGATGATGGTGCTCATGATCTAGTCATGATCTAGTCTATATAACTATGTTGATGCTACCGGGTGAATGGTATGTTTTGTGCTCAAGACCATTACTTGTAATACCTCCCTAGCTAGGAGGGAGTGTTGATATTATGGTAGCTGTGGGAGGTATTTACCTCCATGTATAAACCTGACAAGGATAGAATACTCTGGGAAGCAAGAAGAAAACCTAATGAGTTGGCTAATAACCCTAGAAGACTTGTTGGCTCAAGAAGATAATTTATATTAGGTTATTAGCTTCCAAGAGAAGAAGTCGGCCAGAAGAAATAATAATATACTGAACGGACAGATACCCAGAATAAGAAGTCGGCCTAGGCAGTTAGCCAGGAATACTATAAATACAGGGCGCTAGTCTCTCATTTGTCACATCTCAGCAGTTCTGGGTAGTGCAGTTGCAGTCTTGTGCACAGGTTTGGAGGAGAGCTGCTGGTGCAGCTGCTGCAGCTAGCAGTTACGTTTTGGCTTGGACTATCTCTTAGCTAGGGTTTGGAACATCTGATCAGCCTTTATTGATGCGTTATCCTTGGGGAAAGGTGCGCTACCCTTTGTATGGCTATCTAGCCTAGGGTTTGCTTCCGGAATGATTCTTTGTCAAGGTTAAGGTGCTCGGAGGGTGGCTTCGGCCTATGGTTGGGTGACAAGGCTATTGTCAATGGTAAAACGAGCACACATCTTTCATATTCTAACAATTTTAACATTACTCTCCCTCATTGTGAGAAGTATTGATCTAAAATTTTCGCTACACTTGGCTCTATTTGTCTCTTGTGCACTTGTTTATGGATATCTTAATGAGTGGTTGATGGAGTGAGGCGCTAGCCTTGGATGAATGCTTTCTAGCTTTTATGGTGGATTATCTTAGCATTTTTCTTGATTTTGGTATGGTCTTTTACTCTTATTGTTTCATTTTTTTCAAGTCAAGGATTGTTGTGCTAGGAGCTAGGTGGGAAGTATAAGGGCATACACTCCCACCATAGTCTTCATCATTTTATGCTTCATGTTATTAGTTAAACAAGGGTTTGCTAAGAGAAGTATAAGAGCATACACTCTCTTAGCTTAAACCCTAGCTAGTGTACCTTGCCTTGGGAAGTAAAAGGGCTTACACCCCCAAGGAGGTAGCTTCTCTAGCTCTTTCTTTTATTTGACTCCATTAACCCAATAGTGAAGGCACTAGTCATATATTTTTTGCATTGGAGAGATAAAATCATTGCCTCGGGAATCGTGAATTTTTTTATTTTTTGAAAGATATCTTGCTTGGAGTTGGTTTGCGTCATTGAGAGGAGTCTTCCCCTACTAAGGCGTCCCCTCTTTCCCACTACTTTACTTGCTGTTACAAACCCTAACCTACAACCATTAGGGCTGATCTAACCTAGATAAACTACTAACCATAACTCCTAAACTAACCCTAGACTAGTTCCTAAATTTTGCTCATTTACTCTACTAACTAGGACGCATCTTTTGGGCTAACCGTTGGCATATTTTGATGGTGTAATTTGCTGATATAAGTGACTGAAAGCTACAACCATAAGGCTGCAATTTTCTGCAGAAAATACATGTTTACAACAACCATCTTCATTTGCCTCTTAAGTGCCATTTCTCAGCCTATATTAATTGCTAATCTTGATGCTTATTTACTTAACTAGTTTAGATCTTTGTATGCTGATTTAGATGCTTTATTTGCTGATATAAACTGTCATCTACTGCTGCAAATTAGGGACAACAAGCTTAACTTGCTGATCCAACTAACATACATCATTGCAAAGTGTTTTTTCTTGTGTTTCAGGCAGGTATTTCACCATTTACAGGTTACTCAACATACTTGGCAACCCTTGGACCTTCCCAAGACTTCGTTCCACACATTTCACTCCACTTAGACTTGACCTCTAGGGGCTTCACTTCCATCTCTATCCATATCCATCTCATTCCCCCTAGGGTCACCGAGATAGCCTCCCTAGAGTGACCTAGTCACCCTTGAAGTGTGGGACCTACATTGTGGTGACATTGGGTGTAGGATTCCCAAGTTGTAGCACTTGCCTTGTAGTTGGGTCGGGCTTTTCCCAACCTACAACTTGCGCTATAACATGCTCGAGTACCTGCTTTTACGTATTGAATCATTTGTGTCTTTTAACAGTGAAAGGAGGGTGGCAAGTTACTGCTAAGACAACCTCCAACCACTGTGTCAAGGCTCTGTCCAGAATCCATTATAGGATTTGAGCCAACAAAATTTCGACCGATTTGATCCATTTTTTGTTCCAAAGAATTGGCCTTGGTGGTGAGTTATTCCACCTTTTTTGATTGAATTTGGATGGCTTCAATTAACTGATCCACCGATTTCTCCAAAGTGAGAAGTGTAATACACACAACCCCTTAGGTATCCTTTTAAGGGACGGGGCATACGAATTTCGCTTCTCTTAATCATCTCGAATCCCTGAAACTAGGATTACATCGCCTTCGATTCTACGAGGGTTTTCCAATGACTATAAATTTGTCCAGATCCTAATTCTGGAACCCAAGTTATGGTCTTTCAAAGTTATTTAGGCCTTTACCGACTAGGGTCTTTCATCTTCATGTGGCACCCACGTGGTTCCCTATCACTGGCATGCCACCTCATCATAGCATACAAAGACTCGCTCAACCAGAGGTCAACGCTTGTCTAGCTCTTATTGGCCTATTAATTTAATTAAATATATCAAAGGAGCACTTAGGATTATTAAATTCGATAAACTCCTAAGTCTCCGGACTTCGGCGAGGTTTGTCATCGTGCTGTTATGAACATACCCCCAAAACTCCCGAATGTCAAAGCTGCGGAGAGGGTCTTGTTGCCGTCCTTATACACACTTGCAAATGTGAGCTAAGTCCGGTTCACTTAGTGTGTCTTTGGAGGCACAATGCCTAGGTTCACAACCCACACTGTCACTTTGACCGGAACCTCTTCTGTCTAGGCTTACTTCTAGGGAAGCCAAAGGGGGTAGACCTTAGTTACTAGATGTGTTAAAGTTAGGTTTTAGGAGTTAATTTTAATTTCTTAAAGTTAGAGGGGATCTATCCTATGATGCTAAGGCAACAATGCAAAGTGCAAGGGTTAGCATGTAAAGCAATCCTTTTCCCTAGGTCAACTAAGACTAGTGCCTAAAGATTGGGCAAGGGGTCAACTATGTTAAGGGGTTGTTCTTTACAAATAAATTACAAGTTATTTACAAGATTACAAAAGAATAAATCCAATCAAAGAATATTATATACAATTACTTACAAGTAAAGAATGCTAAGATACAAATGATACAAGAGCAAGCTAACCACGTTTTATCTTTATGAGTGCAGGATATCGAAAGATTAAAGCATCAACACATCACTATATTCAAGAGATCATCATCAACAAATCAATATCATCGTCATATCAAGAAGATTTAGCACAAGTATTATCAAGATCGATGAAGACTATCCACTCCCAATTAATCAATCCACAAAGTTTTTATTAGAGGTTTAAGCCCAAGGTTGAGTTATTTAGCTTATCTTTAGATTATCAAATTTAATTAGCTTTCACCAAAGCCTCCTCCCCCTATTGCCAAATAACTGCTGGACGCTCAAGATAGTATGGCAACGAGGCCAACCCTAGCAAAACCAATTAGCCTGAAAGATTGAGTTTCCACGGAAAAGACGCATCCTGTGCGCCGTGAGACAGTCCCATGCCTACACTGTCTGTGGTCCCTCAATCCCCGTTTTAGATGGTGAAGGTGGTGGTCTAAGGTACCCTAAAAAGTCTATTAAGTATATATATGGATTAGGTAGACTTTTAGGTGATTTTTAGAGTGTTTTGAAGATTTTAAGACACTTTTAAAGTGCGATTTAGTGATATGGCCGAAACTTCTATGAGCTTAAAAATGTTTTGCTTCAAGCTTATGCAATTAAGAGTGTGAACACATGTAAAGCAAATAAAGATGGCTGAAAAAGATTTAAGTTATCACATGCACTTATAAGCTTGCTATGAAAGAAAAATCACAATGGCAAGGACAACTTGCCTTCAAGATATGGAAAGAAAATTTCGTGTGTTTGCCTACTTAACAACATTCAAGCCTAAGCAAGTGGCTTCAAATAGATAAATAAACCATTCACTTATATAAGCACTTAGAGATTAAGCATTTAAGATCTAAACATGTGCATAAAGAAAAAGACTTGAAATCTAACTAAGCATGTAAAGGATCTAGTTAGGTTACTTATGATGCCCAATAGGCTTAAGACAATGATTATGTGTTGGATCTAAATCTAAAAATAATTATAGCATTAGTCCATAGATCATCAATCACATCATCAACCACTTAACCTTACCTATTGGGGTATTCCTCTCCCATCTAGGTAGGCAATTAATTAGTTTGCTTAGTTAGGTTAAGTTCTTTTTAGAATTTAGAAAGTAAGGCAAACAAGCAAAGAGAGAGAGAGAGAGAGGTGAGAAGATAAGCAAGCAAACCAAGCAAGCAACTAAGCAAGCAACAAACCCCACGACCTAGGTTTGAGAGGTGCCCTCACCTCCAAAACCTCACGGCCTAGCTAAAAAGGAAGCAAAAACACTAAAAAATGAAACCCTAAGCTAGATCTAACTACCCCAATGGTTCACACGTGGGAGGAGGTTGTACCACTTTTCCTCCCACAACTATGGGCCAACAAGCAACAAAAAGAGAGAGAAAAAGTAGAAGAAAACCCTAAAAATGGACAAAGAGGGTTGAGAGATAGCTACCAATCCCTTCAGGGGTCTACCAGTGTTGTCTAGATGTCTTTGGGCAGCCAAAACCCCTTCCCAACCAGATCTGAAACCTGCAAATCAGCAAGGTATCCTTGCTAAAAATGCTACACACAACCAACCAAAATGAAAGAAAACGCTTGCTTTTTAGGGCAAGAGTTTCCCGCAAAAAAAAGAGAGTATGGATGTGTAAAAATGACCTATCTAAACATGTTATGCTAGCTGAAAATGAATGTGGATGAACAATAATAAAGAAGAAGAGTAAAGAGAGAAAAGAGCATGGAGTGTGGTTGGGTCTCAAGTGATCCTTCTTGCTTGAGGTGTTTCCATTGAAACCGTTGAGCCAAACCTACAAAACCCTTGTAAGATGACACATATACATGGATAGTATATTGAATATGCTAATAAGATGACACTTCAATCCTATCTAACATATCAAGACATATAGATCTACAAGAACATGCATTGATAAATCCACCCAAGTAACACTTTACCTAAGATCCAATGTATATAATCACCAAAGCAAATCGATACAAGTTTACCTCATGTGCATAAGAAGAACAAGAACATGCATTGCTCCTCTAGCTATCCTCCAAAGCTTTTCCTTTATTATTACTCAAGAAAATGGATCTTGGAGAGAAAATACTCCAAAACCCTAAGAGAAGAGAATGGAATAAATGAAATAATGGAGAGAGAGAGAATGGAAAATCAAGTAGCATAACAATAGCTCAAGATATGGTGTGTTGGGAGTGAGAAATGAGATCTATTTATACTTGGAGAGACAAACCTACCTCTCTTGGATCAATGCCAAGTGTCCACCACCAAGTAATAGAGTAGATCTCAAGGCTAGGACGCACCATCTAGGGTTTACAAAATAGATCTAGGGTGTAGAAGGGATGGAAAATGTTGGGATCAAGCAAAATGAGTGTGGGAGGCCTTGGGATTGATGCCAAGTTAGAGGAAAGGTTTAAAATAATTAAAAAAAAATTATTTTTGAGTTTTCTAGAAGAGGGAGGGCGTAACTCCTCTTGGAGGGCACACCTCTTGGGATGGGGGAATGAATGGAGGGTGAGATGCAAGGTAAAGAGCATTGGAACAGTCTAGAAGGAGACATGGGGGGTAAAGGAGGGTAAAGTACATGAGAGGGGAGCCCCCCACACACTTAAACCCAAGTTACAACGTTCCCTTGTTCATTCTATCACCCCAAACATTCGGAGTCCCGAAGCTCCAGACTCTCGGAGAGTCCGCACTTACACGTGAATGTGCATTAAATACTGGAATAGGGACATGGACAGGTAGGTCCGAGCCTTCGGCTATTTTAGCCCAAGCGTTCCATCACTCAAAACACTTCAGAGTCCTGAAGTTTCGAACTCTCGTCAACCATTAGATCAAGCGACCATAATCCAGGAGGAAGACATTTGGTAGAAGACAAGGGTGACATGTGGCCCAATCAACTGGTGACATGTGTCAAGGTCCATTTGACACATAAGGTTCGTGAAAGTCACGAATCAGGGTGACATGTGGCACATCTACTATGAGTCCACGTCAACCTAGGTGACATCAACATGCCACGTCACTCTGGCCTTTGGCGCTTTGGCGATATTCTCATTCACCAACATGTCGAATCTCCCGGAGTAGGACTTCGCCGGAGTGCTTTATGCTATCCTTTCACTAGTTGATCAGATGGTCAAGAGAAGTTTCCAATGGATTCCCCAGATCAACGACTCATGTTAACTCACGAGTTCGACGTTCGGGGTTTCTGCCTGTTTAACACCTTTACTTTCGCGGAGTAGGTCAATGTCGAATGACCACGATGTAGATCCAATGGTCAGGGCAGATCCTCAATAACCTCAAATCTACGACTTGCGTTACTTCGCGACCAAGAAGTGGATCAGGGTTTAACAAGGGGATGAATCCCACGATAATGGGTAAATGACCGCCAACTGTCAGTCCACTGTCAAGCTACCGATTCGACAGGTCGTCTTCAACGCATTTAGTACATTGCAATGTTCATTCACCTCGGAGCTCTGGACTCATGGAGTCCTGAATGACTTAGCACCTTTTTGAGTGTAGCGGAGGGTTCCAAGGGCCTGGTCCTATGAAACTTTGTCAGGCTTCAGAGGCTACACTCCTAACTCTTAGTCGAAATCTGGTTAAGGCTGTGGGCATGAGCCCATGGTCACTTGGACAATTGGATTGAAGGAAGCACCCTTCGTTTATAGAGCTCAAATTCCATGATAGGAAAGGTAATTCAAGGAAATCAACAGGACTGAGGTAGTTCCGTAGAGTCTATCTCGACTCTATGTCTGTGGATTTGGTCGTTGAGGATTTTCCCAACCAACACAGAGACCACAATCGTATGTCCCCAAATCCAGTTAAAGAGCCCATTGATAGCAGTTCTCCTTTCTCTTGAAACCATCATTGCATCAGATTACATATTTACCTTTGTTTATATACCTCTATTCCTCATGTACACAGAAAGCACAGATGGGGGTTTACTTTCTTTGTCCTAGAATATTACAAGGTAATTCTATTCAATTGTGCAAAGCATGCGCTAAACTTGTCATCCTATCAACACCCAAAAGCAAGAGTTTACTGTTGAAAACAAGCATTCGATCATGCATTTCATTTCAAGTACACATGGCATATGAAATACTTATCTATTACAAGTTGCAACCAACAAACTGACTATGGGTGTTCACCTTTCCACCCAACCATAGGCTCAGAGGCATTCACTCTTAGCACTCTGGCCACCCCTGTGCTAAGCCATGATATCACTAGGGAAATTTCTCTGTTCCTCAGGTCTTCTGCAAATTCTCAGGGATCCTCTCTCTGTCACAGCCGCTGCGAGGTTTATCAGATGCTTCCTCAGCATCAAGCTCACGACCTTCATTCTTTGGCTAAGGATAGATCTCTGGTCTATTAACCAACAACAAACAATTCCTTTGTCTTCAAAACTCCACTTGTCTGGCAATAATAGAAGTCCCCCTTCTTCCCCACTTAGCTCAGGCCCTCCACGAGGTTTATCAGATGCCTTCCCAGCTGGATTTCCTTTGTGCAAGAGAGTCCCTTCATAGCTACACTGTTCATCGATGCCTTCTCCTTCCAACATCAGTTTCTTTCCAGCCAACACTAAGCCCGCGACCCTCTTTTGCTCTAGTCTTGGCTTCAGGTCTTCTATGCTCCAGTTTAGGACTCTTCCACGAGTTCCCCGATCTTTCTATTGCACGTGCTCGTGCATTCTTTTCAACAATTCTCTTCCTCAGAGATCGAATCCCTCCTCTGTTTCTCCTTGTAGCGGGAAAAACTTCTTCTTTTAGTTATTCTTCTGAACTGGAGAGCCTCATGCACTCCCCTCTTTCTTTGGTGTTTTTCTTCTCTTAGCATATCCGGGTCGCATACCCCCTTGTGGGCATGGTCTCCTTCTCGTTTTCCTTCGTGTGTATTCTTGCACGCCTTTTTCCTCCCCAGGAAAGTTTTGGACCTGTCCTATTCCTTCTGTTAGAAGGAACTCAGGTCAATCTGGGCCTGCACGAAGCTACACTCTGTGGTACTTCGGGCTGATAGTTTTTTGTCTCCTCAGATAGACCCTCCATGCTTCCATTCATTGGGGTAGTTGATTGTTCAACCACTAGTCCTTTCTCATTATTTTAGCAAAGAGAATTGGGTCATTTTGACATAATGAGCCCACTCTACAGTTTCCTCACTCTTTCCTCTAGTGATATCATGTCCAGTACTTCAAGGCTTCACCCCCATAGTCAGTGTTTTGGTAATCTAAACAATAATACATTTACATTGTTCACATGCCATAGCATGGTAATCATAAATAATGATTAATTACAAGCTGGGGGAAACAAGGGTATTACAAGAAGTCTTTTTTCCGTCTCTTTGAACATTATTGCATGACTTTTGTCATAGTCTTCATGAGGTAGGCCAAAGGGGACTTCTTCACCCTTTGAGTATGCCATTGGTCTTCTTCCAGACATAGTCAATTTTCAAAGTGACTGTTGCTTTAGTCCTCAAGCTTGCTACCTGAAAACAACAAAGAACTTACCAATTTTGTGCGAATGACTTGCCTGACTGCCTGCTACACCAAGGTAAAGAACTTACTCCACCTAGTCTCCAAGTCACTATGACGACTCCCTAGAAACTCGTCCCAAAGCTTGTTGCTTTGCCTCAAGTTCACTCAAACGTGATGAAGAATGCTTGAACTGCTTTGACACCACCTGTCATGGTAGTGACAATGGTGAAGAACACCAAAGCTGTCTCAAAATAAGCTTTGATATCACCTTTCCTTAAAAAATTGAAGAGTATGATCTGATACCACTAGTCACAAAGCTACAATTTGCCCGAATTTTTCTTTGCAAACTTGAGTTTCTTCCAAGTTTGTTTCGACACCTGAGGTTGTGCAACATTGCCTTGCCTCGACCGCAGTGGCTTGGCCAACCTACACCTACTACGACCAAACTATGCCTCTTCACCTAATGTTTGCCCATAATTTCGCCTTAAGCTACGATTTCTCGTATACAACTAAATCCTACTTCACCAAGCTCATTCAATAGTAGGCACATGTCCAACTGTTGCGTTTAAAACACCCGAACAATACTTGTCCATAGCCAATTATTCATTACTTAGCTAACACAATGCATTTCAAGGAACACAATTCATCCAAGTAAAGAGATTACAACACACATGTATAGGCGGCATCCAAGGTGGATGCCTTAACTTTATTATGAAGAATGTTATAGATATACAACAAGGGAGTTATAGGCAAAAGGCTGCAACTCTATTATAGATGTGCAATGAGTCTAAGGCAATATTGCCTTTTGCCTTCTACCCAATAGAGTTGCACAATCCAAACCCTGAAGCAACTGCAGGCTTTCCTTTGTTGATGTATTTAGCATCGAACAAGTACTTCCACATTGGCTTGGTGTCTAGCATGTGGAAGTCATCACTAATACCTCTCAGGACTTAGGGAATTTACTTTAATTGAGTAATAATTAAAGTGAATGATCTTTTTAAAATTAATTAAGTTAAATGCCTAAGTTTTTGGCATTAGTAACTTAAGTGAGTTAATTAAATCCCAACGGTTAGATCATAAAGTGAAGGTGATATCTAATCTCAGCCTTTGATCACTTTGGAGATGATCTAGGGTTTTGGATTTAGGGTTAACTCAACATAATAAAAGGCAATCTAAGTGAGAGGATGAGACACACATAGAGTGAGGAGATCTCATTGATTGGGTGAGGAGGACATTTCATCCAAGTGTGAGTGGGTAGGGTTAGAGGAAAGGAGCAAAGGGGCAACAAGGGAGATAGCAACCAGGTAGGCTAGGCTATTCGCTGTCATTGTATTTTCCTCAGGTGGGCCATTATCCTAGGATGGGAGCTCAAGATTTTAATTAATAAAATCAACTCAGAACTGGTTTTCCCTTCGGGGTTGTTCCAGGGGTGATTTACCCAAAAATATCATGTGCAATATGTATGGTTTTCTATTATGCTTTTGCTGTAATGTTTCGTTAAAAACYCAGCTAAGCATTTATTCAATAAAGTGATTTTATTTGGAATTAACTGTCGGGTGTTGGGTTCAAGAAATTAATAGCCTCCTGTAGGTCTTGTCTTCTTCTTCTCACTCAACCAATGCAATTCGCCCTACTGTGCCAACCCCCAAACGTAGCACAAACCACAAAGCTCTTTTACACTCTTGGTGAATGATCAATGAATGATTGATGCCTCAACACCTTTGAAGCTTCCACTATTTATACAAGACTTGCCTTGCACTTGCAAGCCCCTCCAAGCCTAAGTGAACCCAAGTGCCCTCATCGGCAATGATTGTATTCAATGGTGCCATTTCCGCCTTCATGACTTGTCCATTGATCATCCAATGTCCAATGGTGCTATGCCTAAAGTGCCACATGCCCAACAAGTGTGCCTAAGTGCACTTGGCAAGGGTGCGCCCTGTTGAAATAATGTAACTGCAAAGAGTATTCTTATTATTATTGATATATTATTCATAGGATCAATCCCCATTATGGATTGATCATGTCGGTTATTGTAATAGGACCAAATCCCCTTTTGCGGATTGGTCAAAAGACAATTGTAATAGGCAGAATAAGAAGTCGGCCCCAACAGAT
>JASDQU010587774.1:31380-48908 GCA_032191745.1 Picea mariana | reverse complement strand
ACTTTTGTCAAAGCGCAAATTCCTTTGATTATCAGAATTCTCTTCAATGGTGCTCCTATGCATGGAAAATTTTAGAGTTAGGGTTAAAGGTTTATGATCAGAGTTAGGCTCATGGTCATTTAAAAGGTCAAAAGTTGTTATTTGGTTGGAAACGGGGATATCATATATCACATAATCTACAACACTACTACCTATCCCATGAATACAGGTCATTTGGTTGGAGTTTGGCCACTTCATTACTCTATTGCAAATTATTAGGTCTCGAGAGCTGCAGAGCTTGACCAACTCAGTACCAAACAAATTCTCAATTAGGTCTTTAGAGCTTCTTTTGTAGATATTAGATAAAACAAGGTCCTCATCTAGCCATAAAGGATTATGGTTGGAGTCACCACTTAAAAGAGTAGCTTGTTTAGTTGCAGTCATAGCATTAAAGTCTCATAGCAGGAGGATATTACCTTCATTTTTCAAATTATAAATATCTTGTTATAAATTATTATAGGGAATTTTTATCTAGATTATTTTTCTTATAAAATGTAGAATTAATAGGTGCAAAATAACAAATTGCTATATACATCTTCTTAGCATTGGTGTCTGAAATTTCTATCCAAACGTATTGATTAAGAGGGTCAATCTTATGAAGTTGAATGTGAGGAGAAATGTTTTTTGTAATATAACAAGCTATGTCTCCTATCCCTCTAAGGTGAGATTTTTTGTTCCATGCCGACCACAAGACAAATCCGTCCATGTTAGGAACCTTAGACTCCTCATGATCCAACTTATCATAGGACCTTTGAGCCATGAAAAGTCACGACAATTCCAAAAAATGATCCCAAGTGTCCCAAATTCCTATAAAACTATATTTTAAATAGTTGAAATTTTATATATTTTTTAAAAGTTTAAATAATGTAAAGTAGATTTAATAGGAATTTTAAATAGTTGAAATATTATATATTTTTTAAAAATTTAAATAATGTAAAGTAGATTTAATAGGAATTTGAATAAATCAAAATATATCATTTTTATTTTATGTTTTTTATCTAGTTAAATATTATTTTTCTTAATATTTATGAATAATATATGAAAATAGACCTATTAACAAATAAATAAATAAAAAGGAATAAATATTACCCTTTTAAAGATTAAAAAAAATCATATTTTATAATTTAAAATTTATAAGTTATTATTTTACATAAATATAAGTTATCAAAACTTTATATATATATATATATATATATATATATATATATATATATATATATATTAAAAAATCATTTTTTATTCATTATGAAGAGTTTATAAAGATTTATTTTTAAGGATTAATATATATTTTTTAAAAATAATATATTAAAATTAAAAAAATTGACATATTATTATTTTACATAATTATAATAAAAAAATCTTTAATCTTTTCTATGATACACAAGGTAAATGTCAAAAGTAAGGTAAATGTCAAATATATATAGAGAGATATATAACCAAAGTTCAATTTTTTTTTTTTTTTTTAATCATTATGAAGAGTTTTTAAAATTTGAACATAATATTTGAACATAAAATTTGAACATAAAATTTGAACATAATTTGAAAACTTTTCTGAATGCTTTTGGAGTATATAAACAAAATTCTAAAGAATCTATTTTTTAAAATTTGAACTTTCATTTTAAAAATATATATAATTTATATAAATATTGGATTTTTTGAATTTTTTCATTTGAATTCAGCAAAATAGATTTTGGTGAAATATCCATCTTCTATTATTTAAATTGAATTTTTGAATGCATAAATGAATTCATCACCATTAAAAAAAACCTCAAAGTATACACACTCAATCATTCAAATCTGGAATTCCAACAAAGTTTGACCAAATTTCACTAAAAATATACTCCTAAAAAAAATGAAACTTTTAAACTACTCTAAAAATAAAATAAAATATTATTCTTTTATTTATCCAATATACATGACATTGATATAAATTTCTAATAATTATTAAATCGTGACAAACTTTGAACCCTTTCATATACTAACGAATTGTAATCCGACGGATTTGCCATTCCCGAATAATCTATACATCATATTTTACGGTTCCCCCAATAATCTACACATCATATATTACATCAAGAGATCCAAGACAATGAGATAGAATAACACTACACCAATAAAATTGGAACGATACTACATATTTATTAAGACTTAATCTACCTGCACTGTCAATTAAATCTACAGCTAGAGGAACCATTCACCGAATAAACATACTGTACTTAACTTGTGCAACTATTTGAGGGTACTTTACTTTGAATTCGCAGGAGAAACAGGCCTTTTCTTTTGCTGGAGAAAAGGATACGCTTTCTGATATTGGAGAATGGCCATCAACAAATGTCGGAACATAAACTCAGGCCACAGAATGGGTGTCACGTAGAGGAACGAAAAAGACGACTGCCACAACAGGAAGTTACTGAGCCTTGTCTCCCCAGATGTCCTCATCAACAGTTCGGGATCTCCGCAGTTTGTTGTGTACAGATGACGCTCAATCTCCTCTGCTCTAATTGATGATTGCAGAACACGAATTTCTTCTGGGACTGCACCATCATCATCATCGTGGTGGTTAGCGAATTCATAGTTTTTAGAAACTCGAAGCCTCGTCTGGGTTATAACTTCATAGCAGACGTTTTCCACGGCTCTGACGATTTCCCGGGTGGAAGTGTAAGGCGCGAAAATATTAAGAACTGCTTTGTCATTATCTTTGGTGGCAGCCATGGCTTCCTCTGCCGCTCTCCTCACGCGCTCCGGAAGAAGAMTCAACTCTCCGAGTATCTGCAGTCGAACTCCATATTTTCTCACTACACTCCCCTCCGCTATCAATTCTAGGAATTTCTCCTCTAGCACATTCATCAGTGTTGCCACTTCTTTATCAGAGCGCTTGAAATTCTCAACGCTGAACGCGTACACGCTTACGCACTTGACGCCCAGGTCATACCAAAACGGCAAGGTTTGCACGAGAGTGTTGAACCCAAATTCATGGCCGCTCCTCTTCTCCGTCCGACGGCGTGTTGCGTATCTTCGGCTGCCATCCATGATAATGGCGACATGATTAGGAATTGGACCAGCCGCTATTGTCCAGAGCAACCATCGCCTTAGCACTTCAAAGATTGCTTTTGAAATTGAGGCGAAGCGTTTGAAAACGAATGAAGTAATTTTTGTGCTCATGGCTGAGATGGATTTCAAGGTGGTTGCTTCCATCTTTTTTTTCTTCAATTTCATGGCGTCCGTTTGCTGCTTAAATATATCGGAGTCCCTCCATCTACTTCTCATTATCCGCGAGGGGTCTTTAATTTACACGTCAATGACACCTACCATGGAAGCGATATAGGTGCATTGCATTTAATAAGGTAATTACTCTGCTACTAGGTAGTTATGGATGGCCCTTAGATACGGCAGCGAATTATTCGTAGATGTAATTTTGAATCATACTCGCCCCGCAAAAAGCCTCTTAAATGCGGTTCCCAAGATGAATGAGACTGAGCATCGAACAAAGCGATTTATTAGCGAATTATTCTCTAATGTTATTAGCGATTTATTAGCGAATTATTCTCTAATGTTATTAGCGATTTATTAGATAAAGTTAAATTGTATCTCAAAATAGGCAAAGATAATGGATTAAAGTCGGCAAATGAAGTTTTAAGGGTTAAAGTGGAGAGTTGTGATAATTTTACAAAATTGATCCATATTTAAAAATGATGGGCATATTCAACTTTAAGTTTTTATAAGAATACTTTTCTCTATCTCCACTATAAAAATATATATGCAATATAGAAAATAAACATTTTACTATTATAAAGATAAATCAATAAAATAGAAGTTATATAATAGAGAGATCTAGTATTTTTAAAGAAGATAATAACTTAGTTTTCCTAGTTGTGACTTGAGTTTTGAAGGTTGAAACTTTCAAATTATTAATGGAACTATGTCAATGGAGATTCTCTAGGATGAACCAATAAGATTGTAACTAATATGACCAAAATAGGCCATGTAGATGTGCTAGATATGACAAGTAGAAGCATCCATAGGAGCCTAAGAGAGGTGAAAGGAGATCAATAACTAGCCATAGTGTGTACCTATAAATTAGGTTTTTTCAAAGATAAAAGATTCAACCTAAGAGTCAAAGAGATTTTAGAAAGAGGAATATAAGGAAATAAATAGGAAAATGAGTGACCTCAAGGTAAAAGATAATGTTGGATTAGCCATTAGGGTACCAAACTCATATGAAACCAATGGAGATTCTCTAGGATGAATCAATAAGATTGGAACTAATATGACTAAAAGAGGCCATGTAGATGTGCTAGAGATGACAAGTAGAAGAATCCATAGGAGCCTAAGAGAGGTGAAAGGAGATCAATAACTAGCCATAGTATGTACCTATAAATTAGGTTTTTTCAAAGATAAAACATTCAACCTTGAAGGAGTCAAAGAGATTTTAGAAAGAGGAATATAAGGAAATAAATAGGAAAATGAGTGACCTCAAGGCAAAATATAATGTTGGATTAGCCATTAGGGTACCAAACTCATATGAAACCATCATACTACACCTTTTAATTGTGTGTTGTAGGTTTAGCTATAATCATATCGTGGGTTTCTAGGCCCCAAAAAACCCTAAGTTATATGACTTATGGATTGACATCCAAGTCACCATAAACAAATCCACAATGCACTTAGTGTTAAAAGTTCAAGAAGGTTAAAGGGGTTTGAGCCAAGTTGACTATGTAAATAGAAAGTCCCAAATGGGTTGGGAAGATATGGCATTGATTTAAGACATCCTAAGTAACCATGCACCTAGGTTGGTGTTGCGCCCCTAACTAGACCAATGGAGTTAGGGGATGTCCTAGTGTGTATCAAAATGAGTCAAAATGGTGACAAAGGACATGAGATCAAAGGGGAATAGGGACCTAAGAAACCCAACCAAGTGCTAGATATCCCATTGAGGTCCCATATCTAAGTGGGGGTGAGAGAGGCCCTAAGAAAGTGATCCATCACATTAGAGAAGTAATTGAGAGGTATTGTATCATTATTGGGAGGGTCAAACATGAATACATCATAGGGGTGCTTTGTATAAGAAACCTCCCAATGGGTAGACATATGTAAGTACCCAAGCATGAATATCATATGCTACATTTCCCCCCCTTTATAGGCATTTTTATATATGAGATGAGAAAAGCAAGTGTGTGCATAGGAGTAATTAATGAGTTTTTGTAATGTTATATAGTATATTGCATTAAAATGTTACAATGACATCCTTCATGCATTAGGCTTATATATCTCAAAATATGTATGAAGTCCCACATGCCCTAAGTGTCATTACAAGGCACAACCATAAGGTGCCTCATGGATTAATATCATGTCAAGCAAATGAAAAACACAAGAGAAAGAATGATCAATAAGCAAACAATGAATATCAATTAAGAATGTTAGGATAAGGGGACACACAAGCTTTTAATTACTAAGTAACAATAATAACAACTAAATCTAAAATTCCCCCGGATGGGGTGCCATATAGTAAAACGGAGCCACGCAGAATAATTCCGAGACGCAGTATTAATGTATCCACCGACGACCATCCCCTCAATCATTAACCCACCATGGATTGGCGCAGCCATACCCAAGCGATGAGCCCCTTCGCGCACGTGAATAGTACTGGGCATCAACGCACTCAGCAACAAGCCTTAATGGCTATGGCGGTCGCAGTTGCCCTCCTCCTTATCACCGGAATTGATAGAACAGAGCGACATTCGCCCATCGCAACGTTCATTCCACCGGAGCAACAACAGTTCATTCCACCAGAGCAGCGATTTGAGGTCTCGTTGAAGCTCTGGAGCAGAGCAGTCTATTTGCAAGGAACCCTGGTCATCTCCAGGGTCTCCACCATGCCTAGAGCAAGAGGAAATCCACGCAGGGGTGCCGATTGGTACACGGTCGAATCTCGACGCCAGAGACAGAAGAAGTTTGAGCAAGCGCTGGCCATGGCGTCCATCCGAAGGCGCAAGAAACCACGAACGCCTCCAATGGCATACATGGAAGAAATTACCTTGGGGGATGCCATGCAGAGCTATCCCAAGCTCCCTCTGTTCACAGTCCTGGACAATTGGAATCCACCCACTGAGTTTGGCTCGGACGACAAGCCTCCGCTTGCGGACATTCATTTTGGTCCCAAAGCCAACAACCCAGAGGAGCATTTCACCACCTGTTATGTCGAAGAAGAGACCCCCCTTGGTGCACCCATGGAGGTGGCGACCCAGCTTTTCAACCGCCCAGCGCATGCAAGTAAAGACGCAACAGAGCCCATTCACCTAGCTTTCGTCGACAACCACTGGCAGGAGCAACAACTCTTCACCGACTCGGGGTACCTCGCTCTCATCTTCGAGCTGAGGAGTCTATTGGACGACCAGGTCTTTCGCCTTGCCAGAATTGATCAACGGCTCGACATGCTTTTCGCGGCTCACTCCAGAACTCTTCCAAAGCGGCAATGCCCAACGTGCGCACAGGCCTACGCGCTTCCAACAGGCTGGCGACAGCATGGGGATGAGGACGAGCATACATGCTAAAAGGTTCAATGACGTTCTTGGTTAGGAATCTCTTTTCTTGTTCTGAACTAAGCTTTGGCCTAGTTAGTTTTTAGTTATCTTATAACTAGTTTATGGCATACAGTTTAAACTTACTATGTGACAGTCCTGGTTTCCTTCGGGCAGGACAAAACTATGTCAATTTTGTTTGCTGGGAAACACATGGCACAGGCTGCCCAACTGTCTCGGTTTCTTGTTTAGGCGGGACAACTGGCATCACAAACAATCATTGCACCTTGATTATGCTAATATAACAGGTTCCATCTTTTTTTACTTAAAAAAAAAACAACTAAATCTGCAATTCAACATGATCAATTGTTAATTCTCACCTAAGAATAATAACAACTAAACCTAACAACATGATCAATTGTTAATTCTCACCTAAGAATAATAACAACTAAACCTAGGAATAATTGTTAATTCAACATAATCAACTTCTATTGTTGTTATTGTTGAATAGTCAAAATCAAGGAAGATGAAAATTTCTGAAGCTTAAATTTGTATACAACACAAAAAATTTTGACCGCATCAAACTTAAAATGACAAGCATGAAAAAAGAATGATTGTCATCAAAATTTCACTTAATAAAAGTAGTCTAAATGTTCTATCTTTAGGGTTTTTTTTTTCCATTTGATTTTGCTATAAATTAGATGATGAATTGTTGGATCTGCATATTTGAGTGGCTAAGTTTATATAATAAAAGTGCCTCAAGTGTTTTTGAGCACCCTAAATCTATTTATACATTTAGAAATACAATTTAAACAACAAAAAATAACAATTTTATCTGAATCCAAATTCAAAACAAAAAACCGAAAAATATAACATCATTTGAAATTTCAAATTGAAATTTCAAGCGTGGTGGATGGCATGCTAAATGACTCTGGTCAATCGTTCAAACTATTGATTATTCCTCGACGTCACATGCGATCGTCACTTGTACATTGAGACAATGTCGTCACTTGTACATGTTTTCCTTCCGCGTACCACTGACTTCAACAGTCACTGGCACATTCACAACCAATTATATCACATTCGTAAATCACAAACTGAGGCACGTCGACGCGTTGAAGGACATCTGCAAATTGCGCAGCAAAGCATTAATTATATCACATGGTTTAATTGCAGATTGAGTCAGACGTATATTTATAGGTATTACATGGATAGATGACGGCCACGCATTTCAAAGATTTCAGATGGAGTTATCGCGTTTCTGGTGGAATGATGAGTTTTTTAATTGTTTTATTAAATATATATATATTTTTTGTTGAGATTTGGTCACATAAATTTGCACGAAATATTTAAATTTTATTTTTTAATATAAAAATAGATTTAGTTTGTTGAAATTTTTTTGACACTAATCATTCAAATTTCTAAATCTAATAATTTCCTAACAAATAATATCTCAAAAAACATAGTAAAAAAAATATTTATTTTCTAAAACGTTTAGACTATTCCTATATTTACATTCCTATATTTACATTGGAAATGGAATAATTAGATAAACTGATTTTGCATTCAAATTAAATATGAAAAAAATAGTTTTAATATCAAATTTTAAATAAAAGGTTAAAAATTTAAGTTTAAATTAATATTTTAAATTATGAATTTTTTTAATAGGAAAATGTTTACATTGTGCTTAGATCAAAAGTAGGTAATTGAACATAAATACATAAAATATAAAAAATTAATTTTAATATTAAATTTTAAATTAAATTTAATATTCTTAATTATGGACTTTTTTTAATAGGAAATTGTGCTTAGATTAAAGTAGGTAATTTAACATAAATATAAAAAATATAAAAAACTAATTTTAATATTAAATTTTAAATTAAAAGTTAAAATTTAAGTTTAAGTTTAGCATTTTTAATAATAGATTTTGTTTTTATGGATAAAAAAATGTTTAGATCAAAGTAGGCAATTTAACATAAATACAACAAAAAAAAGAAGTACTTGTACACTATAAAAGACAACAAATATTTTAAACAATATCTTTGTTTAAACTATTAAAATTAAATTAAAATAAAATCATTTATATATTTATATTATTCTTAATTTTCATTATAAATTATTTCAATATAAATATTTATGTAAAAATCTAAATATAGAAATTAAAAATTGACTCTCCCATTTTATTAATATATTTTTCTAACAAAAATTATATCTAAATAAATAATATTTAATATAATTATAAATGTGAAAAATAAGGTGAGTGTCTAAAAAGAAAAGACAATATACTATGTAGTTTAGTTGATTTAAAAAAAAAAAAATTATACAATTTTTTTAAATATAATAATAATAATAATCTATTTTTAAGGTCACGGTCAAGCCACACCAAATTGGTGTATGAGACGTCTTTGTTTGTGGGACAAGGGACCCCCCTCCGCCCAACGATTTGACTGGTAAATTCTACGGAGGTATACATACCCTACCCCCCTCAGAGCTCAAGGTCTTGGGGTTTTGCTGCTACATCTAAGACACTTTGGCATTTTCGCTATAACTTCTTTTCTACAACGTTTCAGAAGGAACGACTTGGAGGATATTTAGTAGACGGATCAAGGTACGTTGGGTTAAAATTTCAGCTCCTGAGGCCTTATACTTTCATAGATACATCCTGTGCAAGATAGGGTTATGGAATCATCATGAACTGAGTCATTGCGGAATTTTCGCTATAAAAATTTTCTGTAACGTTTCGGTATACAATTTTTTTAAATAAGCTTTAAAAGAGATTCGAAGATATTAGGGTACCCTTTGAGTTAAAGGATGCATTTATAAAGTACACATCCCCTCGTTCTTGTAAGGAGGTAATCCTTTATGTGGAAGGAACATCACCAGATCCCTTCCCCCTCTCAACACTTTTATATCTACAGTCTCTTTTTTAAAGCCCAATTTTACCACATTTTTAGCATTTCCTTAAAGATTTTCATAGGCATTTAGATCTACGTCTAGATTTAGATTTTCAACTGGAGGACTTATTTTTATTTCTATTAAGGGAAGGTCCTCTTATACATAAGGCATCCATGCTCTGACTATCCATGGTTTTCCTCCTCATTTCTTTTGATAATAGGGATGAAACCACATAATCAAATTTTAATGTGGTTGCATTACTGCCAATAGCTACAACTAAACTTTACGAATATGGAAAATAACACAGTAAAATAATTCACTTATTTTCATTAGATATTATATTGTCTATAGACAACAACTGACTTATGACAATATTGAAAGGATTTAGATGCTCTGTCATCAAGTCTCCATCATTCATCCTCAACAGTTATAACTTCTTCCAAAGGAAATGTTTGTTTACCAAGGACTTAGACTAATACAAAACTCCTAACTTATCCCATAATACCTTGGTTGTAGCTTCTCTTGAGACATTCAATAACATTAAATCTAAAAGACACAACCTGATTGTTCTCTTTTCCTTCCTATCCAACTTTGTCTAGTATTTCTCGACATACTTGTAGGTGCAGTACCAAGATCCATAGCAACCCACTACTCTTTGTCTACAAAAAGATCCTATATCTTCAGCTTCCAAAGCTGAAATATTTTCCCATTAAATTTCTCAATCTTTATTTTAGAACTGCTTGGCATTTTCTTTCAGTGCAAGAATCACCATTGTAGATATCCCACTGAAACTAGGTTTATCACAAACATAAAATAACCAAACCCTTAGCAACAAAGGCATCCCTCTGAAGTCAATAATTTCTTTGATACCAAATGTAGGTTTTAAACATTTATAATGTAGCAATGCAAACATAGATTCTTTATAAAACAGAAAGAAAACAATAACATTCACACATAGTACTCAAAAATTTACCTTGGAAACCCTTAACAAAGAAAACTAGCAAATGTTTAGATATGCACCTCTAACACTCATTGTATTAACTTCACCATTTACAAATACAATATATATGGTTTTGTGGTATCCAAAAGCCATAATTCAATGATCTAGATTAGATTACAACCTTAATTACTTAACTATAATTAGAAAACCATGGGATAGAAAACCGTGTGCCAAAATTGCCCAAAATAGACCAAAAAACTGCCCTTTTTTTTTTTAGCCAGAGAATCCACCCCCAAACCTCCAGACAAAGGGCCATGCCACCCCTTCACTACACCCAGTGCAACATACAACATGTGGGGCTATTAGTGTAAATAATATAACACATACCCAACACTATGTCCATAGGATTTCATAGTCCCACTCACGCCAATGGATTGGTATGGCCCTCTACTATGTCAAGTCTTGTAAATAAAAAAATCCCATAGTC
This sequence comes from Picea mariana, assembly GCA_032191745.1. Lineage (NCBI taxonomy): Eukaryota > Viridiplantae > Streptophyta > Pinopsida > Pinales > Pinaceae > Picea > Picea mariana. Next base: position 38,029 of record JASDQU010587774.1, on the reverse strand, counting down.
AGAAGTTAAGGTTTATCTTTAAAGAACAATTTATGCACCTATCTTAAAAATAGATGTGCAATTTGTGCATCTGTTCAATCAATGAGCATGGAAGTTACGCGTGCAACTGTTCACTACATAATCGTGGAGTTTATGACACCCATGCATTATCTGTGTAGCCGCCTAACGAATAACCATGCAAGTGTCCCTCACAATTGTTCCATAAAAACCACACAATTTGCACGATTTCCCATTGAAACGCCATGCAATTTCTGTGGTTGTTCGATGAACAACCGCACAAATAGGTTTCTCGATTGTTCCATGAACATGATCACATTTGCATGAATATCCACGGGATAACCATGTAACATTTGCATGAATATCCCCTTCATATTAATATCTTGGAATCAACATCCATTATAAGCTAAATTGGAACTATAGTGTGGAAAAAAAGATCAATGGAGGTTGGAAATCTCTGTATGCTCTTGAAAATAATTGTAGAGAAGTTGAGTTCCGGTTATGGGAAGAACATAAGTTTCTTTTTGACACACTTGTTATTCTAGTGATTATGTATGGTTACTAAGACTAAGGTTGTAATATTTCGAGGGAGACATGGAGGAAAATCAAGCAAATCCAAAAACATTTGATAATACACAATATTTGAATTAAAGGAAACACATCTTTCATAATAAAGAAAGAAAATATTAAAACATATTATTATTTTAGATGTAAAAAACTCTCTTCTATATAGAATAGCGTTATTCTTATAGGAAAACCTAATACTTAATGTGGATGGTTAAGTTTCATTATGTCTTCTCTTTCAATTTTAATATATTATAGCCAATTTCCTATCAACGATCAATTACTAGAAACATTAATAATAGAAATATTATTCTCCACTTCACCCTACCTTGGGTTATGTACCACTTCCTTCTAGTTTAAGTGCATCATGTCCCTGCCATCCTCCTAGTTTAAGTGGTTAGTGTCCCCACCATCCTCCTAGTTTAAGTGGTTAGTGTCCCCACCATCCTACCAATTTAAGAGAGGCCTTATATGAGCTGGAATATGACCATGGGTTAATCTCCATATAAGAGATATCCTTGCAGTCTATCTATAACTTGTGTATATTGCATAATGTCACAAAACATAAAGATCTTTTATGTCAAAGATATAAAAATAGAGAAAAATTGCCCCAAATTCATCTTGAAATCCTATGAGCACACAACTACTAGCTAATGCTTGTAAAGTGCCTTGCAATACTAGTGAGTGATAAAAGTTGAAATGAGTATGGATAAGGTTTATAGCATGCATATAAGCCCAATTTCTAATCCTAGTATCAAGAGGGAAAATAACAAAAACCTTGTAAATGAAGATCTRAAAATACTAGGAATGATGAGTTTTGTTGCCTTACTGAGAATTAATATATCCATATTGTATATCCTTCATGTTGTTTAGCTACTCCTTTGAAGTAACTTCCAATTCAAAACTTGATTCTCTAACAATGTATACCTTAAATCTAGTTGGTTAGACTAGCTAAAAAACTAAACAATGCCTATCTTCCAAATGATGTGCTATCGGAAAATCTCTCCAACCTATAGTAAGGCCAATTTTGCTAGAAAGGAAGAGTGTTGTTGAATCTTCACGATCAAAATCCAAAACTAAGTTTCCATACCCTCATTGAATCCTCACTAATAGATACCATGCAATTTCATTTTGCACCTAAGTAGACATAGTGCATAGGATTTGTATGATTTAGTAGAGAATGCAACCAAGTTCTAGTCTTGAAATCAAATATTAACACAACATTATCATCTGTTGCAACAATATACCCACCAAGACGTGGCTAAAAAGCACACTTGACTCATATTTCCCTTTAAAAAATTTCTTCACACACCTTGGTTAACATTCTCGTAACACACTTCACTTTCCCCATCACAACAATAAATTAGATTTTCATTGTTTAGGTGGAAATAAAGAGACATTACAAACCCAATATGAGCAGATAAGGTATGTTAGGCCCATAGTTTGGAGTGTTTTCATCCCAGAATTTGATTACTTTGACAAAAGAGGATGCATCCAAACACGTTGAATTAACATTGAATCACACATCGATGATTAAAATGAAATTATATTCAAGGGGAACTTTAGCTTTGAGATTGTCCATGTTCCACAACATTACCTTCTTCTCATGTCCAACACTCACTAATAATTTTCCATCAGGGGAAAAGGCGGGGAAAAGTGGCAACAAAAAAATTTACTAGTGCTACCCTAAATGTTACTAAACTCCTAAAATGAAAAATGGTTGCTAACATCCATACATGGCTTATGATATCCCTATTATTTGTATCATCATGAGATTGAAATGACTCGACATTATGATCTGAGAACCCATCTTCCACAAAGTGACCTATCACTACAAAGCTTTGACACCATCTAATCATACCCCTGAAAATGTAATGTCCATGGATAGTACAATGTTGCATAGTGGTAGCTCATATAAGATGTTGATAATGTATGGATGTGACAAATATAGGGCCCTAGCTTTGTAGTGATTGAGAATTCCAAAGTTTAAAGCATCTTTGGCGGATGTATATTTCTTGAAATGTATTGACACTTATTTCGAGATGCGTCAATAGGACTGATTGTGTAAATGTTCACATGACACGACATTCTGCAACACCCCTGATAGCTTAAATGTTTGCATTCTGCAAGGTGCTTAGACAGCCTGAGAGTCTTAAATGTTTATGTAAATACGGTTCTCGGAGTACATTTTTCCTCGAAATTTTCTATACAGTTACAATGAATTTGCACTTGATTGTCTAACGCCAGTTCAATAGCCATTGTATGTTTCTTCCTTGTTCTACCATTGAAGCTACATACATTGTTTACTGGTTCAGTGACTGTTTCTTCTTCACTGGTTTGTCGGTCGCTGCCATTGTATGTTTCATCCTGGTAATCATTGAGGCTACATACATTGTTTATTGGTTCGGTGAGTGGTTCTTGTTCGCTGGTTTCTCGGTTGCTGCGTGTTGTTGTTTCGTTGGTGATTCGAGCTGTGCTTCTGCATTTCATCGTTTCAGAGTAAGTTTCAATGCCATGGTTTCATTTTGTATTCCTTGTTTGTTGTTTAGTTTGCAGTTTGCAAGTAAGAATGTTTGCTTATTTGTAGTCGCATGTTCCTTGTGTGTTTCCGGTTCCTTTTTTGTTTGGGTTGCAGTTTCGTAATCATTGGAGATACATATGTTGTTCACTGGCTCAGTGGTTCTTGCTGGTTCGTTGGTTCCTGGGTTGTTGGTTCTGTTTGTTTGGCTGGGGTTTGTGCTTTGGGGCGCTGGGGGTGTAGTTCGACCTCTTCATGCTTTCTCACTGGTTTGGTCCTTGCTGGTTTCTTTTCTTTGATTCGGCCTTGTAGGGTTGGGGTGTAGCGGTGGTGGTTTGAGATTTTTTTTTTTTTTTTATTGTTATTGTTTTGTTTGGGGCGCTTTACAGTGTTCAGCCCCTGCACCCACCAGTGGATATGCAATTTTTTTATTTGTCATGTTTGCGGAGTCGAGATCTGTTATTTTGTCATATTTTTCTGGTGTTGTAGTCCTGCCATGAAAGAAAATAGTTTCATGCAAAATTGTTCGAGGATTACATGTGAAGTTACAATACCCGTTGTTTTTTTGTTGGAATAAAGCATATGTATGCAGGGTACATTTATAAACCATGTATGGTCAGATGTGTGGATATGACATGACATGTCCTTTCTCCTCTACGTAGACTGGTGTGTGCAGGATGCAATTTGTGTTATTCTTGACATATGATATGTGCAACAAAGATTCTGCAAGATTATATTTTCATGTGTGGAAGCATGTGTGGGTAATTAGCCACGAAAAACTGAGAATTTGTATCGTGTGCACAACAGTCTGTGTAGAGGATAAATAACATGGCTAGAGGGCATATGTGGATAAATTCCCAGGGAAAAGCAGAAATCGTTTAGCTGCGGCCATGCAGTTGCGTGATATTTTGTGCCTTGTAATATATTTTGAGCAGGGAAAAAAATTGTACATGTTTACAGCCATGGATAGAGAAGCGAAAAGGTTCATGTTTATGCCTTTGTTGACTGTTCATTGAGTCAGTTTTGCTCTATGTACATATTTCTTGTTCTCTGCTGAATACCAGCTTCCATTGATGTTCATTAAATTTTGTTCCCAAATTGAAACAACCAGAGTAGCTGGAGAAAAGGAGAGAGTCTCGACTGCATCGGCTGAAGACGATATAGAAAGGTGCATGCTCATACTATTGTTTCATATTGCTATGTTTTGTATTTCATTTATGGTCTAGATATGTGTTAAGCTAGTTGCGTGCCTTCCTACATGGTAATTTTTCTTGGTTGCATACGTTTATTCCTGCATACTAAGCTAGTGCATGTCCGTTGTGTTTGCGATGCATTGTTGCATTTAAACAAACATAATGGATGGACAAGACGAAGGACTCTTTGGCGGGTAAATAAACTTGTTTCTTTTTGTTTTACATGTCTATTTTCAAACTAGCTTGCCTTCATGTTGATTGTATCTTCCACGTTGCTACCTTGGAAAAAACAGGTTGCATACGTTTCTTCCTGCATACTAAGCTAGTGCATGTCTGTTGTGTTTGCACTGCATTGCTGCATTTAAACAAATAGAATGGTTGGACAGGACGAAGGACTCTTTGGTGGGTAAATAGACCTTTTTCTTTTTGTTTTACATGTTTGTTTTCAAACTAACTTGCCTTCCTGTCGATTGCATCTTCTGTGTTGTTGCCCTAGAAAAAACAGGTTGCTTGGACAGGGAGATGAATTCTTCTAGGCAGCAGCAGAGGGTTCTGTGGTACAATCTTCTAAAAGGTATACCAAGTGTGTCGACAAATTAAAGATACAAACCGGGTGCGGGCATATAATATAGAATGCATATATTTGCTTAGTCCTGATGTCCATCTGCAAATGATTGCATCAGAAAAAGTTGGACTAGTGAGACGACCATGAGCAGTCAGTCATCCCAGACATCGATGGACCGACAAGGCCAAAGGTAAAGATGCATGCACTTTGCTCTTACTATGTTTACTAGACAAATTTCCCGTGCTATATATTCATCTATGGCATGGTGAATATGTTGATGCCATCTGCAGTACATGGTTTGGAGCTCGCAAGAAGTATCAGCAAGTACGAGCGAGACGCCGAACCTGCTGCATGTTCCGCAGACTAAGAGGTGTCATTGAGAAACTCTAGCTCCATAGTTCATCAAAAGTATGCGTGTACTTGTAGCACACTACCATTCACTTTAGTTTTCCTGTTCAAAAAATGTCTTTAGGTCTAGAGTTATGACATCCAAAGTATTGTCAATAGAGGCCTTTAAAAGCAGCCAAACTGGACAGGTGTTCGTCAGGGACATAATGGTTGTCTATACCACCTACTTGGACAAGGCAAACAAAAGTAGACCCATTATGCGTGCTGATATGACAGACAAGGACGCCATGATGATAGTCACACTGACAGTTCCTTCACAACTTGTCCAGAAACATACATAAAAGATTTTGCTGCGTAATGGGATATCCATTACAAATTTTAATATATTGCCAAAAACAATATATGACCGTGGAGATTTTGATCGAATTATTTCGGTCAACGAAACAAGCATTGTGGAAAAAAATCCTCCTATTTGTTCAGAATACCGCTTCCTCTCGGACTTGACTATTAGGCAACTTGCACAGAGCACTGATATTTACCCAATGGGAACGATTGGGGCTGCTGTCACACTGGCCAGGAAATTTGGGTCGCAACCCATTCTCCACATAAAGGATGGAGAGTCGGACAACGAGAAGGCAATGGTACCACTTTTCATATTCAATTTTGTTGTTTACTTTCACTTCTGCATGTATGTCGAATAAGTTACACAAATATTGCACTGTTCCATGTTGCAACTACAATTGTTCGATACGTATTCATATTTGTTTTCGTTAATGGAACAACAATTGCATAGAGGGTAGATTCCACTTATGCTGTTCAAAAATATAACAAAAAAGAAGCATCCTAGAGAAACGATCTTTCAGATAACACAATCAACGTTTGTAACAGAGTTGCGAGCAGATACATTAAAGGATCCGGAGAAGCTAGCTAGATCTACAATTGTTGTGTGTAAACATTTACAAAATCATCCTCGCTTTGCTTATAGAAATAGCCTTCAACAAATTTTTGCAGCTGTTAATTTTTTTTAAAGGGGAGGGTGGGATGCAGTTGTGTATTATATTGTTCAATGTATTAATTCCTTTGCTCGCATTCCCAGGTTGAAGGTCTTTTAGTTGCAACCAATGTGTAATCGACCCCCTTTGAGCCTATTTGTGCAAAATGTCATTCCGTTGCCTATGCCTCCACTTTGATAACTGATGATATGATTGATTATCTGCGATGCAGTGAAAAATATCCATATATTTATGGACATTGCCTCAGTGGTGTTATTCGAACCGTGGGCAACACAACTGTGCACTATATGATCATGCAACCACTGTTACAAAATGTGCTTCCTGAGTTTGCAGAGTTGTCGTATGAAACATATCTACAGAAAAAGGCAAGCAGTGTGTACATGCTGCGACAGCTTCAGATACAAAGAAAATTCACCTTAAATGAGGATAATGCAATTTTGCATATCGGTTG
>JASDQU010587774.1:0-12197 GCA_032191745.1 Picea mariana | reverse complement strand
AGAGAAACGATCTTTCGGACAACACAGCCAACGTTTGTTGCAGAGTTGGGAGCAGATACAGTAAAGGATTTGGAGAAGCTAGCTAGCTCTACAATTGTTGTGTGTATACATTTACAAAATCATCCTTGCTTTGCTTATAGAAATAGCCTTCAACAAATTTCTGCAGTTGTTAATTTTTTATTTTTATTTTTAAAGGGGAGGGTGGGATGCAGTTGTGTATTATATTGTTCAATGTATTAATTCCTTTGCTCGCATTCCTAGGTTGAAGGTCTTTTAGTTGCAGCCAATGTGTAATCGACCCCCTTTGAGCCTGTTTGTGCAAAATTCCATTCCCTTGCCTCTGCCTCTGCTTTGATAACTGATGATACGATTGATTGTCTGCGATGCAGTGAAAAATGTCCATATATTTATGGACATTGCCTCAGTGGTGTTATTCGAACCGTGGGAAACACAACCGTGCACTGTATGATCATGCAACCGCTGTTACAAAATGTGCTTCCTGAGTTGGTAGAGTTGTCGTATGAAACATATCTACAGAAAAAGGCAAGCAGCGTGTACATGCTGCGATAGCTTCAGATACAAAGCAAATTCACCTTAAATGAGGATAATGCAATTTTGCATATCGACTGAAAAGGGGAATTTTTTTTTTATATGAAACTTTGAGAGGAAATAAAAACACTTCATGTTTCTCTGTAATATTTGTTCAACATCCAGATGAAAGTTCGTTTCAACAGAAAACAAATGCGGCGACATCTTTTCTTTGTATATCAAATTGTTTGGTGCAAAGGTTGATGGGTTCTGCTCTATGGAACCTTTTGGGAACTTGCTTGTGGACTGTTTAAAGTATGGTTGGTCCTTGGTTATCTGCTTTGTCTGTCAATTTGTATACCCTGGAACTCCAACTATTCTTTGGAGGACACCGAACAATATAATTGATTTTTTTAAGTCAGCTGGGACGTAGATCCACCTGGTAATTTCTATGGCGCTGTGACGCAACTGTATTGTCACTTGCTTTAGTAGATTTCCTTGATCGATGAACTTGGTCAAACTATTGTTCTGAAATAATTTGAAATCAACGAATATATAGTGTTCGAATTACGACTGTCCTCACATGCAAACAAGAGGCTCTTAAAATACAAATTGGTCGTTGTTTTCACATTTTTGCTTATTTGATGAAATTAGTCAGATTAATATCCTAGAATAATTTGAAATCAACAAATATTTAGTGTGCGGAATGCAATTGTGCTATCATATGAACAACAGGCCCTTAAAATTCAAAGTGGTCCTTGTTATGCTTGCGGTTATAGAATTAAAAAAAAAAATCTTTTCTTTCCTTGATTCTTTTAAGAATAAGCGATTTAACATCCTTTAATAATTTAATGTGCCAGCTCTCAAGTCCATCTGTCAATCTGTATATGGTGGATCTCTGAACGCTATTCAGAGGACAAGGAACAATGAAACTGCAATGTTGCCCCAGGTAGCCCACAGGTTCCTTTGTCAATTTGTATATCGTGGAGTTGTGGGTAGATTTTGTACAGCGTGGAACAATAAAGTCCCAATTTTCAGCTCGCGAGCCTGAACAAAAGAGGCCCATTTTTCAGCCCTCCAGCCCCACAGCCCCCAATAAAAAAAAATTGTTAAATATGAAATACATACGGAATTGTTATGGGATAATAAAAGTGCAATGTTCAACGAACCAGCCCGAGTCCTCTTGTCAATTTGTAGTAGAGGGAACAATGGAGACTCTATTTTCGGCCCGCTCGGTCACGAACCCGCCATCCAAAAACTGCCTAAAAGTGCAATGTTCAGGCAACCAGCCCGAGTCCTCCTGGCAATTTGCATATCGCAGAAGCTTGGGTGGTATATGTAGGAGAGGGAACAATAGAGACTCTATTTTCAACCCGCCAGGCCGCCAACCCACGATCCAAAAACTGCCCAAGTATGGAATGAGGAATCCGCATATGCTGTATAAAATCTCATTCCATAGTTAATATAGAGACTATGTCCACAAGTCCGCTTGTCAATTTGTATATCGCAGAAGTGAAGATGCTATTTGTAGAACACGAAACAATAAATACTTAATTTTAAGCCCGCCAGGTCACGAATCCGCGATCCAAAAAGTGCTCATGTATGGAATGAGGGATCGACATATGTTCTAGAATAATGTGTTTATACAACAAGGAACAATAGAGGCTCAATTTCCAACCCACCAACCCCAGAACCCCCGATAGAAAAAAAATTGATAATTATGAAATTGATACAGAATCGCTACGGGGCAATAAAAGTCCAATGTTCAACGAAGAAACCCGAGTCCACTTGTGAGTATGCAATGAGGGTTCCACATACTTAATTTTCAACCCGCCTGGCCATGAACCCGCGATCCAAAAAATGCCCATCTATGGAATGAGGGATCCACATATGTTCTAGAATAATACAAATGCATTGTTCATCCAAGCAGCCCGCAGCTCCTCCTATCAATTTGTATGTCGCGAAAATATGGGTGCTATTTGTAGGAGACAGAATAATACACTATTTTCGTCCAGCCAGGCCGCAAACCCACGATCCAAAAATTGCCTAAGTATGGAATGATGAATCCACATATGCTGTATAAAATCTCATTCCATACTTTATATAGAGGCTATGTCCACAAGCTTATGTGTAAATTTGTATATCGCGAAAGTGTAGGTGCTATTTGTAGAACACAGAACAATAGATACTTAATTTTCAGCCCGCCAGACTGCCAACCCGCAATCCAAAAAGTGCCCAAGTATGGAATGAGGACTCCGCATATGTTCTACCACAATACAAATGCAAAGTTCAGCCAAGCAACCTATAGGTTTGTATATGTTGTAGGACAATGTATTTGTACAACGCGGAACAATAGAGGCCCAATTACCAGCTCGCCAGCCCCAGAGCCCCCGATAAAAAAAAATCGCTAACTATGAAATTGATACGGTATCACAACGACACAATAAAAGTCCAATGTTCAGCGAAGCAACCCGAGTCCACCTGTCAATTAGTATGCAATTAGTGATTCACATATGCTGTATAAAATCTCATTCCATACTTTATATATAGACTTTGTCCCCAGGTCTACATGTCAATCTATATATCGCAGAAGTGTGGGTGCTATTTGTAGGATACAAAACAATAGATACTTAATTTTCAGCCCACCAGGTCGCGAGCCCGCGATCCAAAAAGTGCCCAAGTATGGAATGATGGATCTGCATATCTTCTAGAACAATACAAATGCAATGTTCAACCAAGTAGTCTGTAGCGACTCGTGTCAATTTATATGTCGGGGACAGCACCAGAGCCCCCGATAAAAAAAAACGCTAACTATGAAATTGATACAGGATCACAACGAGACAATAAAAGTCCAATGTTCAGCGAAGCAACCCGAGTCCACCTGTCAATTTGTATATCGCTGAAGTCTGGATGATATTTGTAGGTGAAAAAACAATAGACTGTTTTCGGTGCGCCAGGCCGCCAATGCGTGCTCCAAAAACTTCCTAAGTATGCAATTAGTGATCCGCATATGCTGTGTAAAATCTCATTTCATATTTTATATACAGATTATGTCCACAGGTCCGCATGTCAATTTGTATATTGCAGAAGTGTGGGTGCCATTTGTAGGTTACAGAACAATAGATACTTAATTTTCAGCCCGCCCGCCCACCAACATGTGCTCCAAAAAATGCCTAAGTATGCAATTAGTGATCCACATATGCTGTGTAAAATCTTATTCCATATTTTATATACAGATTATGTCCACAGGTCTGCGTGTCAATTTGTATATCACAGAAGTGTGGGTGCTATTTGTAGGATACATAACAGTAGATACTTAATTTTCAGCCCGCCCGCGAACCCGCGATCCAAAAAAGTGCCCAAGTATGGAATGAGGGATGTGCATATGTTCTAGAACAAAACAAATGCAATGTTCAGCCAAGAAGCCCGTGGAAACTCGTGTCAATTTGTATGTTGTGGAAATCTCAGTGCTATTTATAGGACAGGGAACAATAGAGACTCTTTTTTTGACTTGCCATACTGCAAACCCGTAATAAAAAAACTACCTAAATATGGAAACGGGGATCTGCATATCCTCTATAAAATCTGATGTCGATACTTTATATAGAGACTCATCTCCACAACCCCCGTCGTCAATTTGTATATCGCAGAAACTTGGGTGCTATTTGTAGGAGACGAAACAATAGAGACTCTATTTTCGACCTTCCAGGCCGCGAATCCAGGATCCAAAAACTGCATAAGTATGGAATGAGGAATTTGCATATGCTGTATAAAATCTCATTCCATACTTTATATAGAGACTATGTTCAGAAGCCCGCTTGTAAATTTGTATATCGCGGAAGTGTAGGTGTTATTTCTAGGACACAGAACAATAGATACTTAATTTTCAGCCCGCTAAGCCGCGAACCCGCGATCCAAAAAGTGCCCAAGTATGGAATGAAGAATCCACATATGTTCTAGAACAATACAAATACAATGTTCAACCAAGCAACTCGTAGGTCCTCCTGTCAATTTGTATTTCGCGAAAATGTGGTTGCTATTTGTAGTACAGGAAATAAAGAATCCACATATGTTCTAGAACAGTACAAATGCAATGTTCAGCCAAGCAACCCGTAGGTCGTGCTGTCAATTTGTATATCGTGGAAATCTGCGTGCTATTTGTAGGACACAGAACAATATTCAGTATTTTTTCAACTCACCAGGCCATGAACTCATGATAAAAAAAGTGCCTAAGTATGGAATAAGTGATCCGCATATGCTGTATAAAATCTCATGTCTATAATTTATATAGAAACTCATCTCCACAACTCCCACTGTCAATTTGTATATCGCGGAACTGTGGGTGCTATTTGTAGGGCACGAAACAATATATATTCAATTTTCAGCCCGCTAGGCCGCGAACGCCCGAAACAAAAAGTGCCCAAGTATGGAATCACAGATTCAGATATGTTCTATACAATCTGATGTCCATACTTTATAAAAGTACATGTTTAACCAACCAACCTGCAATGTTGAACCAACCAACCCACAACTCCGCCTATCATTTTGTATCTTGCAGAAGTGTAGGTGCTATTTGTAGGACACAGAACAATAGAGGCTCAATTTTTAGCCAGCCAGGCCGAAAACCCGTCTGCCAGGCAGAGAACCATCAGGCCTTCACATCTCTTGTGTATATCTTCTTCCATTTTTATTTTGTAACCCGCCTGACCGCTTTCCATATGCAATAATTAAGCTTTAATGCTAGTAGCCATCCTGCATCAACCGTTACAATTGTCATTAATGTTCAGAATTTCGGAGAAGATTTGTCATTAGTACGAATTAAACTAAGATTTGTGCACAAGCATGTTATCCTTTCCAAGTATACATTTCAAAGGTGATGCAATCTTTTTTTTTTTGTTCGCCGATGGGTTGGTGCTTTTAAGAAATTTATGATTCTTAATCTCTTTTCACTGTCACTGCCACCTTCACACTTTTTTCTAATTGTGCAATTAGTGAGCTGTGATGGTCATAGCTCATTCCGCATGAACCCTGGAAATTGTCATTGATCAACGAAAGGCTCGAGGAGATATTCCATTGATACGCATTAAACCAGACTTTGCGGAGGCTTATATTATTCCTCCCCGATTTTCATTTGAAACATTGTCTCGAGCAAACGAAAATTCTTAATAACTTATGCGGCAGTTCTCTCCACACATAGTCAACACATTGGGGCATAATGGCCATAGGTTCCACTATTCCAGGGCATATTCTTACTATTCATCTCTCTCCAGCCACGAGCAAAAAACGAGATGGTCCCTTGGTACACTGAGAGATATATTTCAAGCCAAAAAATTCGATGCCAACCTTGGCTACTCAGAGAACCTGCCCACTTGAAGTCATGCTTTTCACAGAACTTTATGCCATGAATTCCAAGCCAGAAGAAGATGATTTGATGGATGATGAGACGACAATGCAGAAAATATCCCCACTCCTGGGCCCAAATTGAAATGAACCATAACGAACGGACCTTCTCGGCTCAGTGATCACAGTCATGACAACACCAAAAGGCGTTTCAAAAAAAAAAAATGGACAGTGAACGCAACAACCACTTTGCACCGCCAAAGTAGGAATTCCAGAGTTCCAAGTTAGTCCGTTCTGGGCGGAAGACTTTGATTGAAAAGAAATCATATGTTCATGCTTCCAGAGATATTTTTTAAGACAAAAAAATATTGTTTAACATTTTCGGGTATCAGGTGCAAAACTTTCACTATTGCAACGCATTTTCCTACTAGTCATCTCCTTTTGCCCATAATTGACTAATTTGGGCCTCTGTAATTGCACGTGCAAGTTGTACTACTGAAATTTTTTTGACTATGAAGAGTCGGTTTCAACTAAGGGCTATTCCACTTGCCCTATAATCATTTTCTTCTTCTTCCTCATGCAAAGCTTCTGAAAAATATCAATTTCAGCAGAGGATGATTAATCGAGGAGAAAACTGCAAGGATCTTGCATACTGCGGAAACTGTGCCTATGTTTGTCGCAGATACCTTCAATGTTTACAACCAAAGAACTGGATCCAATTTCTAAGCATAGATGTACAATACTCAGTACTTTTCTTATTTTTTTAAATGGATTTTCTATTACAAAATTTGTGCATTAAACCAAAATTTGCGGGGAGATTATATTGTCCCTTCCGAGTGTTCATTTCAAAATCATGAAATCCCTTTAACACCGCGTGGCCTTTGCACGTTCAAGAAACCTCCATTCCTTAATTGCTCTTCGTCGTACCCGCCACTTTCGCATTTCTAAATATGCAATAAATAAACTTTACTCCTAACAGTTCATCATGCACCACTAATACCGATTGTCATTAATCAGCGAAAGGCTCGAGGATCTTTCCCATTCATAAGCATTTAACCAAGATTTAGCAAAAAGTTACATTATTCACTGTGATTGTTCATTTAAACCATCATCTGCAGCAAAGAAACCTTCTCATAAACCTATGGCATCAGTGCCACATCAGTTCTGTGGAGATACAGTGAACATCTTCGGCCGTCACGACCAGAACTTCCACTGGTCCAGGGCATTTTCTTATTACTCAACCTCTGTCGTAGAGAACCAAGTAATTTGGACCTCTGGGATTGCTCATGCAGGCTGTGTCCCTGAGGTTTTTCACTGTAAGGACTTGGTCTCTTGGTGCGCCGATAAATTTATTGCACAGAAAAGAATTATTCCACTGCACGACCGCTTTTCTGTTTCTTTGTCACCTCAACTCTTTCGACAGATGCTGAAATTGCTCGAGCCACAATTGACGTTTAAAGGAGAAGATTGCAAACAGTTCCTAGCAAATCATAATAACAAATTGGACCTCTTGCCCCATTTTTTGGAAAACCTGGATCTAGTTCCTGAAGATATTACAAGCATGTAGGTTAGTTCATTTAAAAATCCTTTTCGCAAAATTGCTTGGCTGTTTACAAGAATAATGGGACAAGAATCAACAACTACTGTTTCCCGTATGGCTCTTTACATTTTGTATTTCACAGTCAACGAACAAGCCATTTTTGATTGGGGAAGAATAATTTCTTATGAAATCTCTTCCCAATTGTTAAGCTACAAAAGGGGAAATAAATTTTATATGTCATCCTATTTAGTTTTTGCAATAGCACATTCCTGTCGATTTCCGCAACTGTCTCTGTCCAAGAATGTCAACTGCGATTTCCACCCAGTAACATTCTGGTACTAGGCCTTGTGGAAGCACAAGGCTTCCCACTGTTTTTATGAGGTTTTTAATGGCTTCCTGTCTGTTTTCAAACTTTTCTTGTTAGGAGAAAATGCTCCCCGCTTATCTGAACATGCAACTATTTTTTTGGACAAAAAGGGAACAATCCAACATTTGGATAATTACATTGTCATAAGAATTTTTGGCTCCACGGAACAACCTGCTCTCCTTCCATGTCACATTACGGACATAATTTTTATTGCAGAAGTAGCACGTCAATACAACTACTGGTTCCATCTGTTCCAAAGGAAGAAAAAAAAACAATTCATTCCTATGCCTTGGAAAATAGGGGAGTTCGTGTTGAAAAACATCAACAAATTTGACGATTTTGCAGCACATTTTAGTATCTCCAACCTCAGATATGCTGAACACATAAAAGGATTAGACCCCTATGATATTTTTAGACAACATTTACATTCACTTGGCCTCAATGATTATTTTGTAAATAAACACCTGCCCCAAAACAGAGACAGTCAGGGGCCTGCCTCTGATGCTGACGACGTAGAGACAGTGCAAAGCTACACCAAATTGTACACGCAACAAGGGAAATACCTCAGTGACAAGAGTGTTCAATTCGCAAATACCACTCCAAAAAGTATGACATCCCGGAGCATTGCTCGAATGGCCCATCATAGCAACAAAGAATCCCATAATTCTTCAAACAGGCGAGGAGATAACGACCCTCCTCACTCTAAAATTTATAGTTCTCACAAGCTTCCAGTGGAGAAGAAGAGAAAAAAATGTGGGGCAAGCAGAAGACTCGGATATTCAGACTGAGAACATGGAAATTGACACTGATCTGGATGCCATGTTCCCCTTCATTGATCATCCCGAGGACGCCATCCACCATAGCCATCTAATGGACATATCCGTTGCCCAAAATTTTGACAAAGATGAATCCTTCGTGTTCCAAAGCATTGTTTTTTATAGCCGGAACAAAAAATTGATATTTCAAAAAAAAAAATGTTAAAAATATCAAAGGCAAATCTTGTTCAGAGGTTGATGTTGCCAACATGCGGCCGCCCCAAAACTGTCAACTTCACACCGCGACTGGATAAGCACTTCATGACTCCATTGAACTCATGGAGACCCACAATGCCAGACTGAAGGGCCGAGTCAAGGAATTGGAAGGTGCTTTCTTTCTTATGCCATTGCTTGTTGATCCTTTGGCAATAGCCATGCCTGGCACCCCTGCACCCAATGTAAAATCATCCTCCACTCTGATCGTATCCTGTAAAGGATATGTGGAAAACGATATCAAAAAATGAATGGAACTGGTTACCGATGCCTGGAAAATATCACAAACCATTGCTTCCCTTGGAACCGGGGCACATAGCTTGCTCGAGCTTTTGCAAGCCGAATTAAAAGATGAAGAAAATTTCTTCTTAAAAATGGTCATCCATTTTGGCAAGATTGTCAACAATATGATAGAAACAAAAGGAAGAGAAGAAGATCTTCCATCCAAAAACCTGATCGTCCAATTGAATGCATGTTGGAAAGAAAAAGTAAACAATTTGCGTCTCATTGTTCAGTCATGTGAACAAGTCATATCGAAGAAAGATAAATTATTCACAAAGCTTTCAAATATAGACTTAGTCGGGAAAACAAACGACTTCCAAGACCCTCTTAATCGCAAACTCCTTGCCCTTAACCAGAGAAGAGTTCGATAAATAGGTTGTTATGTTGAAGACCTTCTCTCTAGAAAAGTTTTACAACATCCTTCAGTTTCATCAATCTCACGTCCATGATTGGCTAGTCAAATATGCAGTACAGAATGAGGAAATTCATCAGGCTCTCTCTAATCTTTCTATCGACTTCCAGGAATTAGAAAACGATCTTTTCAACATCATGATTCATAATGAGATCAACGTCACCCCAATGAGAGCATACATTGAAGAATGGATCAAAAGGCAATTGAAATCGGCCGCCAACGAAAGACAACAGGCAATTGCCAACATTCCAACAGCCGTGGAGAACATCCTTGAAACCGCAGTCGTCGCCGACATCAATGAAAGGGCAGCCGCAAACAAATAGCCAAAACGCTCATATGTACCCTCACTGTAAGTTTATTCATCCCATCTTTCTTTGTTTCTCAACCCTGTTATTCCGCTTTCTTAAATAAACATGTATAGGCAAACACTTATACCTTTCCATTTTTTTTCTTTTGTAGCTGTTGCACTCTATCTTCTTTCCACAATCTTGTTTCTTGTAAATATTTCTCTAATGGTTCGCGGGAGCCCCAATCCCAGTCTACATGACAAACGCATTGAAGGTTTATATGTAACACACTTTGTTTTTTTTTTGTATATTTCAAAATTTGCAGTGGTATGTAACAAACTTCTATTTTCTGAGAGATTTCAAATAAAAATGCATCTAAATTTTTATATCCTAAAAACTCTACTCTTATCTTTCAACACTCTGTATAACAAATGCATTTATTTTTTAATATGTTAGACTTTTATTCTTTTATTCTTAGTGTGACAAATGTTCACAAATACATTAAATTTTTTATATTTCTTATCTCCTATTAATTTTATGTCATCATATATTTTTAATGTCATTATATATTTTCACTGTCAACAAATTTTTTACTTTCTTATATACTTTCCAAAAAAAAAAATTTGTTTAGATGGTGCTCAACCTTCATTTACTTTTGCCCCATCTTCCAAAATATGCACCTTGCACACAACATTTCCCTCATATACATTTTGCACCAAACACTTCGTTTCATTTACACTTCAACCCCATTTTTCAAAATTTGCTATCTAACCTCCTTGACAGGGAAGCAGCCTTGTTTTGTTAGAAACCTCCAACATTTTGACTGAAGCTATCATTTTCCTCCGGATCTACTTATTTCCTTATTCCAAAAAAATATCTTAACCAATAAAAAGTAATTTACTAAATAATATTAAAAAATATATATTATTATTATCATAACTAAAAACTATATATAATAAAATCATATAATTTTTTAAGTAACATCTACCCTCACCTATGACATTATTTATTACACATCTTTCTAATAAATTTGTCAGTCAAATATTTTCTTTCATTTACCCTTCTTTATTACTTCCAACTTTTTCGCTCTCTCTTTACTTCCAACCTCTTTTTTTCCCTGAAATTCATTGGGATTTCGTTTTCACATTAATATCCATCTACATTGTCGGTTCCCATGTTTAATACTCCCAGCCTTTTTTCTGTTTGTTGTTGACGGGTCATTTTCCTCTTAAACTCTTCTGGCGCATTCATCTGATGTGCTTCTGGGTTTCTTGAAGGAACATTAATTATATTTAAAAAATCTAGCCAAACCAGCGATCGTCGGCCTATATATAGAAGCGAACAATAGGTTTTACATCGTCGTAGAACGTAGCTTTATAATAAGCAGAGAGACTGTGGAATTCTCCTTATGGCTCAAATTTCCAAATCCACCAATTTGAACAACGAATCTTCCATTGTTTCTCAACATCATGGAAATCTGTGGGGCGACGATCTCATACAATCTCTCAGCTCGCCCTATGGGGTACACAAATTACCTCTATTGCTCACGGCTTGTGCTTGTTTCTTGTTTGCTATTTGTTGTTACTAATAATGTATTGCACTGCACTGTATTCAGGCGTCTGCATATCGTGAACGCGCTGAAAATCTTAGTGAAGAGATCAAACATTTACTTTCGAGTTACATGGAAGAAAGCTGCAATGATGATTTAATCAAACGCCTTCAGATGGTCGACACCCTCGAATATCTAGGAATTGATCGACATTTTCAACACGAAATTAATGTAGCTGTGGATTACATTTACAGGTTAAGCATTTATATACCCTAAATCATAGGATTTCATTTTTCAGATATAGTTTCGTGATTATATATTACATTGCTCTGTCTGATAATCATTCGTTCATTACGCTGGAGAAGATGTTGGAACGAAAGAGGCATCGGAGTTGGATCAAGAGATTCCCTCGTCAAAGATCTCAACGCTACCGCTTTGGGATTTCGCGCTCTCCGACTGCATCAATATAACGTATCTTCAGGTTTGGAGATATTTTTTATTGAATCATCTAGACTTCAGCTTTATTAAGCATTTCCAAGATTAAAAAAACTCCATAGAAATATTAAATTTGCATTTTATATATCTGAATCATTTGCGATTAAAATGATCTCTACCCACTTCTTTCTGTCAAAACAATATGATTTTGTTTGGGTTGCCTTGAATAGGTGCTTTGGAAAATTTCAAAGATGAAAACGGGCAGTTTTTCTGCAATTCCACTGGTGAACACGAAGAAGAAGATAAACGAGTGAGAAGCATGTTGTCATTATTTCGAGCTTCTGACATTTCATTTCCCGAAGAAAATGTGATGGACGAGGCAAAGGCATTCACAACAGATTATTTAACCCAAGTTTTAGGACGGGATGT
>JASDQU010587773.1:40561-103941 GCA_032191745.1 Picea mariana | reverse complement strand
TTGTTTCCGCTGCATTTTTACAGTTTCAGCTTATTTCGTTATTTAATAGAAAACCAGTTTTACTGTATCTCTGTTATTTTCGTGTTAAGAACCTATTAATAATCTGTATTCATTTCGTTCTGCTCATAAAATCCGGATCAAACATAATTCTCTCAGTTCAAGTCAAAAGTGTGACAGAGGCGGTGAAGATGTGCTCACATCCAAAGAATGTAAGGTAAATGTAAACTCGGGACAAATGATGAATAACAGTATAAGGGCAAACAATAACATTGATGTTGAATCCTCCTCTGCAAGTAAAGAAGAAGATTCAGATACAATAAAGGAATGCTCAATCAGCATTTATCCCATGAAAGAAGTAGGAGAAGAACCATGGCATAAACAGGAAGCAGAAGTCTTGAAGGTTGAGAAGGTAGACACCCAAATCAAGTTCTTGAGCAGATCCATGACTCTGGACAAGGTCTTGGATAGCCAGAGATCACCAAATGACAAATCAAGTATTGGACTCAACAAGGTAGAAATCAGTGCTCCTAAGAAACCTGATATAGGTCCTTCATTTGTGAGAAAGAAAAGCAGGAGTGAGAGTGGGTGTAGCAGTTTTCTCTTGTGATTGAATATGGACATAAAAGCCCTGGATTGAATGCATCATGGAAGAAAAATGAAATTGCAGTAATAGAGATCGATGAGATTCAATGGGGAGATCCAAGGGCTATTTAAAAGGTACAAGTTACAATTGCACAGTGTTCAAGTAGGACAACAACATTCTGATGTACAATATGATACACATGACATCTTGAAGAGACAACAAGAGGAAAAACGTCATCAAGGAAAGTTAACCTTTTAGGAACAAAGGGGGAAAATAGTCAGAAGCAGAGAGATAACAGTGACAAGGGGAGTCATCCACTCATGAGAAGATTGATAAAGGAGTCCGAGTAAGAGAGGTGAGCAATTTTTGAATTTTCCATAGAGGATACAGCAGAAGCTGAACATGAACATGTCCAAGAATCAGAAAGAGAAGACTTTGGTTTAGATACAAATCTCCCGCAGGCCTCAAATGAAAGAGTCCATCCCGTCAGGGGGAGTTTGCATTGATTTAATATCTGATACCTCCTAAAATACTGCAATGTCTTAGGGGGAGCATGTTCTCTTTGACATTGATGTAAAAGGGGGAGAAAAGAATCTGGGTGCCTTTGTTGCCATCAATGCCAAAGGGGGAGATTGTTGGAAGATGTTTAACAGGCAGCATATGCTTGTCATTGATGGCAAGTACAGAAATGAAGATGGCATGAGTGTAGGAAGAATGTAATAGACGGGCACCAAAAGTATTTTGGGAAGAAGATGCAGAGCAACCTCGATAAGATCAGAAGAGAGAGTGCAGAGGATGTTTGGTATGTTTTACAGGTAGTGTATGCTTGTCATTGATGGCAAGTACAGCAGTGATGATGGCTTGAGTACAGTAGTGATGATCAACAGCGCAGTGATTTTCAGGAAGACTAGCAACACAACAATTGTCTAAACGCAACAATCCTCAGTCGTCAAATCGAGGATTGATCTAAATTATTGATCAGGCATGATGAAGTCTCGTAAATTTTGAGAAGCACTACTGATCGTTAGATCCCATCCAAAATTCCCGACAGAACAAGGGTCGTCAGATCTGAATGTAGACAAGAGGAGCGCGCAGATATGGAGAATAGATCTCGGATGTTAGATCCGAGCGCAGGGTCCGACCACCGTTGGATCGAGGAGAACCTGCACGTTCTTTAAAGTGCAAGGAGAAAAGGGGCTCATAAAATCCTGAAAGAAGGAGGACCGTCCATCATCAGGAAGTACACGTGGGGAAAGATCGTAAGTTTGCTGACTGGAGAGTCAAAGGAACAGGGTTCCTTAACTTCTCGAAATCACGATGTAAGCTGAGTTGTCAGATCAAAGGTTTGATCTGGACCATTGATTCCAGTCCTTGTCGGAGTTTCAGGGATCAAGAGTTGGACATGTCAAAGATTATTGACATCAGGAATCTCGATATCGCGATATGCAAAATCGCGATGTAATCTAAGTCGTCAGATTAAGGTTGAATCTGGACCGTTGATTCCAGTCCTTGTCAGAGTTTCGGGGATCGAGAGTTGGACATGTCAAAGATTATTGACATCAGGAATCCCGATTTCGTGATATGCAAAATTGTGACTTAATCGCAGTTGTTGAATCAAGATCAGATCTGGACCATTGATCCAAGACCATTTCGGGGTTTCGAGGATCGAGTGTTGGAGATGTCAAAGAATATTAACATCAAGAATCCCGAAATCGCGATGTGTGAAATCCAGACTGAATCTGAACCGTCAGATCAAGATGTGATATGGACCGTCGACCCGACTCACGTCAGCATACCACATCAGCTAGGAACACGTGGCACAACCAAGTAATGACAAGTGTCAAACTGATTCAACATTTCAGGCACATATAAGTCATGAATCAGAGTGACATGTGGCAGTATTCAACACGTGTCAATCCACGTGTGATGTCAGCAGATTTACACCACTCGGGAGATGGAAAGATGTCGGAGGAGGAGGAGGGGCTAAAGGGAACGAGCCTTGTCGCACGGTCAGGTGGAGAATGATACAAAAGGTGACACGACAGGAGTGGGGCCCTTCATCAATACTCCACCATTCCGNAAGGCAGAAAGCAAAGGGGGGTCTGGAATCGCTTGAGCGTCGTTGATCTAGAAACTCTAATCCTAACCGCTCGAGAGATGCACACCCAATTTCGGAACCCCCCCCCCCTTCGCTTAAAGGTAGAATGGCAAGGGGGATCCGGAATCCAATCCCGACCGTAGATCTGGGAGCATAGATTATGGCCGTCTAGATTTTCTCACTGTATATCCGATGGTGCAGATGAATTTGAACAAGATTGGAGGGAAACTATAGCACGACATAGTATAACTGCCAGAAACCACTGATGGTTTCAGCCAGAGGACTCGGAGACACTTGGGGATGATTGACAGAGAAGGTGAAGAGCCTCTGAGAATCTTCAAGAGGGATGAAGATGTTCATGGAGGCGATTGACAGATGGATGGGCATTGAGACCTGTAACTGAAACAGAGAAGATGAGCTCAACTTTCACAGAGAAGACGAAGAGTCTCAACTGCTAGAGAGGTTGAGAAATCTCAGCAGAACACTCAGTGACGCTGGATGCATGGTGGAAAATGACCAAAGAAACTGAAGAGTCACGATGATGATCAGACAGAGCACTCAATTTGCGAAGGAATTTGGCGTGGAGTGTGCATGCAGAGGCATTGTGAATATTGCATGCATAAGATGCACAAAAGCTATATATACACGGTACAGAGAAGAGAAAGGTTGTTGTTGTTGTTGGAGTTGTGGTGGTTGTTGCTGTTGAAGGTGATTCATGTGTGAAGAAGGAAGAGAGTGCAGCAGCTGAATTGAACAGAAGAGGATCTGTGCAGTGAATGGACATGGTGCACAGAGCATAAAAAGCAGAGGAACAGATAGCACAAGTCATGTGTGCAAGAAGGCAATGAGGCAGACAGAAAAACGAAATGCAGCAGAACAGTGATGAGTCTGGTAAGCCATTGTTGAACATTATGTCATTGTAATAAGTTTCAGTAGCAAAGATTTATATTTCATGGAGGTTGGGAGGTGCTAGGGAGGACTGTTGTCCTCAGGGGTTCAAGTGGGTTCTTGAACATAGGGAGTTGTATCTTCCATCTGGTTGCAGCCAGAGAAACCAGGGTGGCAGGGTGGTGCAAGGGAGAACTCTTATTTTCTGTTATTCAGGTTGGTGCCTGTATGATTGGAAGTTGGTGCTTCCATCCAGTTGGTGCTGGAAACACTCAAGGAGTTGCTGCTTCCTTCTAGTTGGTGCTAGAGAAACCAGGGAGTTGGTGCTTCCTTCTAGTGGGTGCTAGAGAAAACAGAGAGTTGGTGCTCTCAGCAAGTTGCAGCCTGCAAAACAGAGGTTGTAGCCTCATTATGAGTTGGTGCTCATATGTATGATAATGTAAAGAATGTAATTATTACTTATCATATAAAGAAAAAAAGGTTTTTACCCTGCATGGGTTTCCTCGGGAAATATCTGTCTCTGTGTTTCTCATATATGTGACTGATGTTGAATGTGCCATTGTTTATTTCCCTGCATTATTGTGATCATCATTCATTGTTTTTGTAAAGAGTTTTAAAAGAAGTATAATTGTTTAAGCACGGTGACAACTGATTCACCCCCCCTCTCAGTTGTCCAACAAGTTCAATATTCTGATCCAGTAGATCCATCTCTATATCGAAAACTAATTGGGTCATTGATGTATTTGGTAAATACTCGACCATACATCTACTTTGTCGTGAATACACTAAGCCAGTTCCAGGTGCAACCAAGACATGAGCATTGGTTAGCTGCAAAGCATGTATTAAGATATATTCATGGAACAATAAACTATGGTTTGAGATATACCACATCTAGTGATATACAACTTTATGGATTCACAGACTCAGATTGGACAGGAAGTGCAGAAGACAGAAAGAGCACTTCAGGTATGTGTTTCAGCTTGGGCTCCGCTATGATATCTTGGGGCAGTAGGAAACAAAAGTCTGTCGCACTCAGCACAATAGAAGCAGAGTATATCATAGCATGTGAAGCATTCACTAAAGCAATATGGTTAAGGAAGTTAATCTCTGATTTATTTGATCAGAATCCAAAATCGACCATAATACATTGTGATAATCAGAGTTGTATAAGATTATCAGAACATTCTGTATTTCATGAAAGGTCGAAACACATTGAGATCAAATACTACTTTATTCGAGATAAAGTCCAGGAAGGAGAGGTAAAGCTCGAGTATATCCCCACTGACGAGAAAACAACAGACATTCTAACAAAACCTCTATCCAGAATAAAGTTTTCATATTTCCGAGAGAAGATGGGGATCGTGGAAATAACTCCCTTAGCTGAAAGGGAAGACTCTCCAAGTTAGTAGGGAGCACTAAAATATTATTGAAAAATATTGTTGAAAACTATTATTGAAACATTTATCTTTATGATTGAAAAATAGTCCAGATTGGACAGATTCTTTCCTATTCGGAAAGTGGATTGAGATTTATGACGAACAACGATTTCCCATTGTGGTTAACATGGGAAATGGTCTAGATTTATGATGTATCATAGACAGCGACTTCCGATTGTGGTTAACTTGGGGAGTGGTCTAGGGAATTCTCTCTTCTTGAGGGTTACTCAAGAAGACTGGCCTGTCTCGTCGAACAACTATTTCTCATTGTGGTTAACATGAGGAATGGTCTATTTTGGAGGTTGATATAGGACAGTATTTTCCTCTTGTAGTTAACAGAGGAAATCGTCCAAATAGTCATTCCTTAGGGTTTATACATTCTCTCCAGGGTGCACTTTGATTAGTGTAGGAAGAATGGCCCAAGGTGGGGAATGGTCCAGGCTCAGCAATCAGGGACAGACATTCCTTAGGGTTTATACATTCTCTCCAAGGTGCACTTTGATTAGTGTAGGAAGAATGGCCCAGGGTGGGGAATGGTCCAGGCTCAGCAATCAAGGACATACATTCCTTAGGGTTTATACATTCTCTCTAGGGTGGACTTTCATTAGTGTGGGTAGAATGGCTCAGGGTGAGGAATGGTCCATGGTTCAAAAATCAGAAAGAATCAGTCTTCCTTATTTCAGAACAATAGGGAAGATAGCTCACTATTGATGTTCTATACTGAGGGTAGATATTCTTTCAGATCTCACAGCTGTGAGTGAAAGATTGGCCCAGATAGTTCAATTTATTTTCAACAAATTTTTTGTGCAGGTTATCATCAGATGATTGTTATGGAGACTGCATGTCTCCAGACAGTAGAGATATACTACTATGGTGGATTTGTTCCACTGTTCATGACTATGTGTCATGGTTTGAGTAGTTGCGTACTACCATGGATAAACACAGGTGTGTTCTATCAATTGATATTGTACCAGTTGTCATAGGAGATTATCCAGTTGGATAATAATGACGGTGCTCGTGATACTACCAGTTAAATGGTTTGTTTGTGCTCAAGACCATACCTCCCTATCTAGGAGGGAGTGTTAATATTATGGTAGCTTCAGGAGGTATGAACCTTTATTGTGACCTATGATGATATTAGAATATTCTATAAGGAAGCAAAGAAGTAAAGGAAACCCTAGACGAGATGTCAGCTGCAGAAATATAATTAATATGAATTAATTAGTACCCAGAAAGAGAAGTCGGCCCCAGTAAGTCTGCTAGAACCACTATAAATACAGGGTGCCAGTATCTCATTTGATACATTCTCAGAATTGCAAAGAGCCAGTTGTGCATACTGCAGTTGGCAGTTTTGTGCGCAAGTTTCTGGGGAAGGTGTTGCACCAGTTTCTGGGTGGGACTATCTGATTAGATTTGGTTTTTATTCTTGCTTGGTGCATTAGCCTTGCTTGGCTATTGATTGCTACCAGTATTCTTCTATGTCAAGGTCAAGGTGCTCGGAGGGTGGCTTCGGCCTATGGTTGGGTGACAAGGGTATTGTCAATGGTAAAACGAGCACAATCTTTCATATTTTAACACATGGCAACAGGAATGCCAAACCAGCTGCCAAAAGGAGGACTATGGTGCGAGATCTGTAAGAAGCAGGGGCATGATCCATATCATTGTCCAATGATGCAAAAGTACCAAATAGTACCTAAGAGTTCAGATTGAAACTTTTGTGATTCAGTAATCCATGATGACAAAGATTGCAGGACCATGGAATTGATGAGGGAAAGAACATCAGATGCTTATAGAATGCAAGAAAAAATGATTGTCGGGGAATCCACACCTCAGTTTAACCAAGTACCAGCCCCGTATAACACCGTGCAGCAGCAATATAATGTTGTGCAACCGCAGTACAATAACATGAAGCCACACTATAATCTTGTGCCTTATAACCAGGCACCCCAGTACAATGCACCACGAGGAGATTGAGTTGGTTACAGAGGTGGAGAAAGAGGAAGAGGAGGATTTGGAAGAGCCAGAGGACCAGTGGTATGCCACAATTGTCAACAACCTGGACACTATGCCAGAGAATGTCCACTTCCACATGTGACATGTATGTATTGTCAAGCATCAGATCATGACACAGAAAAATGTCCCACACTATTGAGGAAGATCTAGGAAAAAAGAAATCAGAACAATCATAATGTTCAATGGATTTCGGAAAAAGCAAGGGATGATGAAGGAAACATCAACATAGTTACACGTGGAGGAGCTAAGACAAGAAATGACACAGTAAGACAAGATACAGCACAACACCAATGGGTGAAGAAGAGTGTCGAACAACAGAAGCAGTTTGATGCACAGAATGAGAAAGAGATATTCAAGCAGGCCAGACAAGAATTATTGAATCCAGACATTGCATCGACATCAACTACGCAGCATACTAAGGAAGTACCAGCATACAAGATGCCTCCATCGCTAGATCACACCAAAGAATCACAGCCCCAAGGACAAGTAAGTACGATTAAGGGATTTTTTCAATCCTATGTTAAAATACTAAATGATCCATCATTTGTTAAAGTATTAAAAAATATGCTAGAAATATGTAGCATGGAGGTAGAAGGAAAGCTAGAACAGAAAACAGTTAATCATCTACATACAAGGAGGAGAACAAGCAGAAAATTCTGACTGAACGCCAACATTGGAGATTTCAACATGGGAGATATTATACTGGATTTAGAATCTGAAGTAAATGCGTTACCCAAGAAGACATGGCAATGTATGGGCAAGCCCACATTAGGATATTCACTTGTTCAACTGAAACTAGCCAATCAACACAGAGTTCTACCAATTGGAAGACTAAAATGGGTGATAGTATATCTAGATGGAGTGCGCACTAAATTTGATTTCGAAGTGATAGATATAGTGAATGTCATGATACCTTATCCATCATTTCTTGGCTTGGATTGGTCGTTTGAAAATCATGCCATAATCAACTTAAAAACGAGGAAGATGACATTTTATTCAGGAGAATACAGATTTATTGCGCCATTGGATCCATCAGAAGGGGAAAGGTTTGTAGAACCCACTTGCTTAGACCTGGATGAAATTAACCAATTGTACATAAAAACTGCACGAGAAGAAGATTATTTGAACCAAACTGCAGATGGGGTACTCATTTGGAGAAGTATCACGGCATGCATGTCAGAATCAGATACATGCTTAGAGAACTGGTAGCAGAGGTTACATGAAGTCTCCAGAAGAAGATGCACAAGAATAGACCGTGCAGAAAGATGGGTAGGTACGGAGATAAGGGAACCTCCTAGCTTTCATGGGGTGAATGACTTAGAAGCATTCTTAACATGATACAAAGATGAAGTGTTAGACAATCAGAGTCTCTTAGCCCTGCATATAGCACTCAAGGAAACACCTGCAAGATGGTGGAGTGTGCACAAAGGGTCAGTTAAGGACTGGTACCAATGTAAGTGATTACTACGCATTAGATTTGGCACAGAACAAGAAACCAACCAACTGTGGAAATATGACGGAAAGAGGGAACTCGTAGAACACTTGGAGAAGTGCAGAATGCTATGGAGGATGACACCACTAGAGGAATGGCCTCATCATTTTGTTCACACATCAGAAGGGATTCCAGCAAACCGGTATACAGACCAGGAACTGCGCAGAGGAACTACAAACTGGACAGCGTTACAGCAGAATTTTACAGTCACTTTCTCATTTGAACATGAGAACCCCAACATAGAATCATCATTTAAATGAATCAGAGGGGTGATATTCATTAAAGAACCGGAAGTTGAACTCATGACAGAAGAGCAACAGCAGAATATACAGACAGTAAAATAACTATTGTCATGCTACCATGTGCAGGAGGAAGCACCAAATGAAGATGACCCGCGAAACATTCAGATAGCGGAAATTGAAGGTGAATGAGAGGTGGAAGGTCCACCTCTAGAATCAGAATTATTTTTTGTGCCGATCAAGGTGAAGAAATTCAACATTGGGACAGTTGAGAATCCCAAAATGGCCAACATTGGAGACTACTGGGATGAGAAAACAATGGAAAGCATAACAAATTTACTGCACGAGTACAACGACCTGTTCCCAACAACGCTTACAGAAATGAAATTCA
The DNA here is from genome assembly GCA_032191745.1 of Picea mariana. Lineage (NCBI taxonomy): Eukaryota > Viridiplantae > Streptophyta > Pinopsida > Pinales > Pinaceae > Picea > Picea mariana. The sequence goes on along the minus strand of JASDQU010587773.1, from coordinate 94,801 downwards.
TAGAAGGTGAGATAGGGGAAATGAGGATACCTCCCAGATCTTAGGCAAGATCGATCAGACAGAGGCCCTATAGATTAAATCCAATATATAAGAAAAAAGTGAAAGCAGAAATTGAGAGGATGTTGGAGGCTGGAATCATAGAACCAGTATAGGAATCTAAATGGGTAGGCCATATGGTAGTTTAGGAGAAGAAATAGGGAGGGATAAGGATATGTGTCGACCTGAGGAAATTAAATGATTCTTTCTTACATGACCCTTTCCCTACTCCTTTCACAGATGAGGTGTTGGAGAACATAGGAGGCCAGGAAGCTTACTCATTCACCGATGGATTCTCAGGCTACCATTAGATCAAGATATCTCTTGAAGATAGATACAAGACCACGTTTTTCATGGAATGGGGGTCCTACCAGTACACAGTCATGTCGTTTGGACTGAAGAATGCACCAGCAATTTTTTCTAGAGCAGTCATAGCTACATTCAAAGAATTCATCCACCAGTTTCCAAAGGTATATCTAGATGATTGAACAGTATACAGTCTATTGAAATACCATGTAGAGGTGTTAAGTTTGATGTTAGAAATATGTAGGCAGTGTCAGATATCATTAAACATCAATAAGTGCATTTTTAGAACACCCTTTGGGATACTGTTGGGCCATATAGTATGCAAACAAGGCTTGCTAGTAGATCCTTCCAAGATTGCAGTAATTGTTAATCTACCACCACCAAAATTAGTATGTCAGTTAAGAGAAACATTGGGACACACAAGATACTACCGGAAATTCATAAAAGGATATGCACAAATCACTATGCCAATGGAGAAATTGTTGATAAAAGACAGCAAGTTTCAGTGGAATGAGTATTGTCAGTGGGGATTGGACACTCTAAAAGAGAAGATGGTAACTGCACCAATACTGGTATTCCCAGATTGGGAAAAGACATTCCATGTGCATGTAGATACATCATCCATATCACTTGGAGCTATTTTGGCACAGCCAGGAGTAGGGTAATTGGACCATCCTATAGAATTTGCTAGCAGAAAAACTGTCAAAGTCGGAGCAAAACTACAATACCACAGAGAGAGAAGGCTTAGCTATGGTCTATGTGCTTCAAAATTTCAGACACTACTTACTGGGAAAACATTTCAAGATGTTTACAGACCATTCATCTCTCAAATACCTCGTCAACAATCTAGTGTTGGGAGGGGAGAATTTGTAGATGGTTATTGTTTTTCCAAGAATTTGACTTCAAAGTGATATTCAAACCAGGGAAGTTGAATGCAAAACCCGATCACCTGTCAAGGATCACTAATGGAGAGGAACCTACAAATATAGAGGAAAACTTTCCCGATGCACAATTATTTTCAGTCCAAGTAGCTGATGAATATTTTACAGACATCATTTAATACTTGAGTACAGGGACTGTGCCACAAGAATTCAGCACTGCATAGAAGAAAAATCTGGTAGTCAGAGTTGCAGACTATCAATTGATTGCAGGAAACTTATACAAGATGTGTGCAAACAAAATCTTGAGAAGATGTGTACTAGAAAATGAAAGACCTAGGATTGTAGTAGAGGCCCATGAGGGAATAGCAGGAGGACATTATGCAGGCAAATCTACCGTGCAAAAGGTATTGCGCACATGACTATGGTGATCGATTGTTCATAGAGACTCAAAGGATACCTCCAGAGATGTGATGTATGTCAAAGGGTTGGTAAACCCAATAGATGGGATGAGATGCCCCTAAGGCCAAAAGTAACCTTGCAGGTATTTGACAAAAGGGAAATAGAATTTGTGGGACCAATTAACCCACCAACAAAAAGGTCAGGAGTAAGGTATATTATTACTACGACGGAATACTTAACAAGATGGGTAGAAGAAGCACCAGTAAAAGATTGCAATGCGGAGATAGCAACACACTTCTTGTTTGAGCAAGTGATCACTAGATTTGGATGCCCAAGGATTTTGATGAGTGACCAAGGCACTCACTTCATTAACAACCCTATTAAGGCTATGACTGAGGAGTTTGAAGTTTATCATCAAAAGAGTACACCTTATCATCCTCAAGCAAATGGAACAGTGGAAGCTTTTAATAATATCCTAGAAAATGCATTGACAAAGATCTGCAACGTCAATACAGATGATTGGGATTTAAAGATACCAGCAGTATTGTGGGCATACAGGACCACATGTAAAAAATTGACATCGCAGACACCATTCAAATTGGTGTATGGACAAGAAGCAGTGGTTCCATTAGAATTTTTGGTACCTAGTCTGCGTGTAGCAGCAATTACAAACATGACAGAGCGAGGTGCGGTAAAATAAAGGCTTAGACAGTTGATGATAATGGAAGAAGATAAGATTCTAGCAGGGTTTCAGCAAGAGGTACAGAAATCAAGGGACAAATATTGGCATGATATACATATCAAGAGGAAAATTTTCAAGGAGGGAGACCTAGTTTTGGTGTACGACAGTAAATCTTTGCAACACCCAGAAAAACTTAGAATGCATTGGTTGGGACCATATGAAGTAAATACTTTCATAGATGGGGGAGTTGTATAGTTGAAGGATTTGGGAGGAACGGAACTCAGAGGAATGATCAATGGGATCCAATTGAAGTTGTATAGGGACATTCAACCTTCTAGAAAGTAAAAAAAAAACAGACAACAAAGGACTGCGTGCAGCAATAGAGGGGTTACCGTGCCGGACAACAGAAAACAACAACCGACTAAAGGAGAGGTAGTGAAACGAAAAAAAAAGTTCCACACGCACCAGTCAAACAACATAACGTGCACTTGGAACAGCTAGTGCATCGAAAAAAGGACCAACGATCAGAAAAAGGTAGAAAATTGGAAAAATGGTGGTTACGACAAATAGGTGCCAACTGGCAGTGTCTATCAAAATACACTGACAAGAATGATCGATGGGATGTTGCATTAATCGCACCAACTATTGATGTCAATGGAATTCAATGGAAGGTACGCGGTGTTATCACCATAAAATATTTTGTGTGAAGTCTAGTTTTCAAGACTTAGCGAGGTGTTAAACTAATGTGGAGGCGTGAAAAACTAGAGGAGTAGGCTAGATCTAGTGGGCGCTAAGGTGATGGGACCTGACACATCGTGGATCACATAGCTCCCCAGATCAACAGTCGAAGATCATTTCGGAGGGAGGAGTTGTGCAGAGGATAATTCTCGAAAGTGGGTCGAAAAATAAACCACGGTTTTGGATCGGGACCACGTCGTGCCACTGGGTACATTTCGGGGTGAGAAGTGGTTTGCCCCAAACCACTTTATCACAACCCAAAATTGAGAAAGTATATAAAGGAAACTCATCATTTATTTTATTGTTTTTCAAAATACTCAAACGTTTAAAAGTTGGCGCGACCACTCCATTCAAATTGAAGCTCGACAGTACACCAAGCTCATGCATTTTCCGCTCATTTATAGGTATTTTTCATCGCCACAATGGAACCTATCATAATTTTAGTAACAGAGCAAGACCCTGTGTCAAACTAAGAATCCCTAATTGATTGAGATTCAGATGTGTTCGACACTGAAATCACCATTTCGCCCATCTCTGTGTCCAGAGCTAATTTGTCTGATAATGTACAGAATTAGATACCCTTACTTGAAATAGTCCAGGCCACTATAGTCCCTTACGTTGTTGAGGTCACGTTCCCTTTCCCTGAATTCATAGGTTTTTGCACAGATCAGTATTCACATGAAGATAAATTTGTCGTCAATAAACAGTGGTTCGGGGTCCTGTGTAGGGTAGATAGTCTATAAATTCGAGGTGTCCTTGGCATACCAGAGTACTTCTTCATAATTTCTGAACCGTTCAAGGAAGAAAATCTAATTTGGGTTTACAGAGAGTGTCCATCAAAAGTCAAAGACCTATTTTTACAGACAATTGTCAAACCAGAGCACCTTTCAGAAAGTCTGTTTTTTTGCCAATGAGTGTGAGTATCATGGTGATTGAGGTCCAATGGGTTTGTTCTCTGCTAAGTCAAATTTTAGGTCTAGATAATGACAAGCATGTATTCGAGGTCATGTTGGGTTTCTTGTTGGCATTTTTTCAGTCAAAGTCTAGTCCATCAGTTTGTGTCAGTTTCGACCACTTCATAATTGATAACATCCATAAATAGCTAGTGAATTTTCGCTCATCGAGACATTTCAAATATTACACATACTTGCTGAAGATTTTCCTAGAAATGAATAAGAGATAATTTCCTGAAGAAGCATTCATATCAACTAAATGTAAGAGGATCACATTTCTCATCTTCATCAACAAAGTCATGTCCAGGGTTTACAGCTTGATTTTCAACACCAGCCTACCAAGAGTCCTGGATGACATGAGGAGTTATTTACAGCCAAATCCAGAAAACAGAGTGGGGGACTGGGTACTGTTCATGCATTCAACAGTGGTATGGGTTTATGGTTGTCATGAATCCCCCTACCTTTTGCCTATTTTTCTCACACCCAGAGTCTTTTCCCTTGAATTCATCAGGCAAAGAATCATAACAGAAATAGAGCATTTCTTGAAATTTCACAAAGCCTCCAACCTCAAATTCCCTTTCATCATTGGACCCTTCATTATCAAGATGAGATCATGCTTATCTCAGATCCAAGCACAGATCAAAGAGTTTGGTTTTTCACAACTATAGGGAAGAATATATGATCCACATCAGATCATATCCAAGAGAATACTGATGAACAAACATGCCCCTTACGAGCATGAACATGTTGAGGGTTTTGAAAAATTGGAAAAAATAGAAGTCTATGTTGATATGGAAGCAATATTGCAACCAACTCAAACATATAAAATGGAGGCAACCCTACAACAGAATCAAGCACAACAAACTCCTCAGAAGTTGATAGTTAAAGTCCCCAAAGTAAGTGTTTACAGCAAGAGAAGTAGTTCAGAAGCCATGGGCACCAGTGATCAGCAGATTGCCCCTAAGAAGATGAAGATCACACAATCCCCATAGATAGTAGATCTAGAATAGGAAGAGCCTAAAGAACAAGTGAATATGGATATGATGGAGAGTGGTACCAGCACTGTAGAAATTGAGAAAGGAAGCAAGCTCCAAAGTGAAGGTAGCTCAAGAAATTTCAACAGCAAAAATCACATATTTGATACGACATCTAGAGCATCTTATCAATCTAAAAAGGATTTGGAAAAACAATATGCTGAGAAAGGCAATATGGCTATGGGTGAGATGAGGGAATTAGTCCCTAAAGTGGAAAATATTTCTCAACACAAGTCTTCTCTGTTCACAGTAAGAGATATAGAGAAGAGGACATTTAATATAGTAGTTGTAGATGAAGACAAAGTATCTGAGATCAAGATAAAAATACGAAAACATCAGTGCTCCGAACAAAGTCAAATTCCACAGGAATACCAGTGATATGTTGTATTCTGATTACTTGGGTCTAAGTCTAAAGAATTCAAAGCTGTAAACTTATGCAATAAAGTTGGAAGGGCATTTGAGGCAAGAAACCGCATCCAATAGAGCTTGGAAAAATCAGGTCAAGAGGCTAGAATCTGAAGACCCTCAGGGGATTAAATCCTCTTTACATGAAAAAGACAAACTAATTCAAAGCTTGAAGAAGAAGCTGAAGATATGTGCCACAGAGCATCCACAAACAACAGAATTGGTTACTCTAGAATAAGAAAAGGAAGCATTTCAACAAGAGGCATTGAACTACAAGCCTAAGGTATTAAAGCTACAACAAGAAAAGGTGAATTGGTCACAAGGACAGACAGAATTACTAAACATGGTTACAGTTGTACCTCATGTTGCAAAAGTTGGGACAAGCAGTGATGGATTTGTCAAGGCTATGTCACAAGTTAGCCTGAAGGTAGGATAAATCAAGGGGTTAAAGGGAGACATAGAGAAATTGAAGCATGAAATGAAAACAAAAGATGAAAGGATGGCTCAATTTCAAAAGAAGAATCAATCTTTGCAGGAGAGGATAGACAAGATGAAAATAAGATTGAGAGGAAAAGGACTGTTGCAGGGAGCCAAACACATCATCTGGGATTCTATAGTTGTTGAAGCTGCCAAGTTTATAGTGTACTTAAACTTCATCAATGATAAAGACAGCATGGCCATCACAGCCAGAAGTAGTTGCACTGTTGTAAATGAGACCTTAGCAAATAAACCATTAGAGTGGGCCCAAAATGCCATAAACCTACTAAATTCCATCCCTACTACAAAACTTCATACCATTGGGGTCAAATATAGAACCACATTGATCATCTGGGCCAGGAAGGTTATTGCCAAACATAACCTGCTAAAATCAGTCCAAACGAAGGCCACACAGATGAAACAAAGTGTACAGGAATTCAAGGATTTGTTTGAAGAATTGTTCATCAAAGCCTTCCCACCATTTTGGGATGGAAAAGGAAAATTATATGATCAGGAGGAATACAACTCTCACCTCACTCAATTCAGAATGGATCACTCCAACTTCGAAAAACTGGAGGAAAACTTGAAAGGAGCAACCTTGGTTGAACATTCGATTACAGATTTTGAATCAGTTAAAAACAGTGAAGATTAGACTACCAGTCATGACATATGCCTCCTACATTGACCTAGAGATCCTAATCAAAGAAATGATGGACTATGATATCCCTTATGACCTGCAATGGAAGGAGATAGTACGATTGGGTAAAACAAAGTGCAGTTTTCCAGGGTCCAGCAAATGATGTCCAAGTGTCACTGAATATGAAAAATCAGACAGAACACCAGGACAGAACAAGTGGCAAAAGAAGAAGTTGAAGCATCAGAGGAATCTGCAGTTGGATCATGAAATGTTTTCCTGTTAATCATTGTAGTCGGTTCTCATACTAAAACTATCATTTGTAATCATTATAATCAGTTTTAGAAGCTGAAACGTTTTAGTTCAACTATTGTAATCGGTTTCTAACTAAAGGAACTTGAATTGTATAAGTATTAGAAGTTACAAATGTATTAATGTTGGAAGAAGGGCAAGGTCACAATTTTAGTTGTTCAAAACTCAATTGTAATTTTATGAAGTTGAATTGAATACATATGCAGATGTCTTTGACATTTCCATGAAAAGATTCTAATGGTTGTGGTCTAAGTTTTGTCTCCTCTCTTTGTATGTATTTCTTGTATTTATTATTTCATTTTCACTATCTTTTGTTTAAATTGGATAGTCAAAGGCCTAGAAATCATCTTGTGATGCTCTCGGCTGAAGCAATTAAAACAATGTTAAGTTCTTCCTAACTAATTCAGAATTCATTTATTTAGTGCTCTAATGTAGTTACATGTTTTCTTTTTCTTCCTACACTCTGCAAATTTACAAATTATAAATCATATTTATCGCCTCATTTAGCCTTTATCCTCTGGATATTCCTATATACAAGTAAGTGTTTTCATTCATTTTCATAGATTGGACTCCATATCCCTAAGTGTCCCTCCCCTTTCGTGCCAGCAAATTTATAAAAAAAAAAAAAAAAACAACAAAACCTAGCCATTGATTGCCAAAGAAACACCAAGTGATACGAGAGATCCCTCTCTGAGATAAGCATGATAGTACCCATCTCTAAATTTGGTTTGTAGGTTACCTCAGTCATTTTTTTTATCAGCCGAACAAATTTATAGAGTGCTAACATTATGGCACCGTTGTCGGAGTCAAAAGTGAAATCTTCCCTCAGAAAAAAACGATTTAAAGCTTCAGATTTTATTCCTGAGGGTGATAGTGAGTCAAACACCTTATTATATGAGACTAAATTTACCCTAGCGACTCTATTACAAAGAGACCAGTAACACAAAGTAGTTTGAGCTAGAAATCCTAGCTCCCAAGATAATTCACACCGGGAGAAACCCAGACCCAGAAGCAATGATCCTTGTGTCTAACCCAGAGAATATTGTACACAAAAGAAAAGAGAAGCAAATAAGCCTAGTTTTTTGTTTAGACAGATATCTATTATTGCCCAATGATGGAGTAACAAGCATTCAAGGCCTTGATTTTGATGTGAAATTTGAGCAAACTCTGTTCAGAACTAAATATGAGTCTTGTTTGAAGGAGATCATCTTTGATAAGAAGAGGTTCCAAGATTTAATTTAGTTGTCTCCACAAAACGTCTTGTGATTCATAATAGGAACCAACAACCACTTCAGGTCCTTACAGCAGCCATGGCATCTAGGTTTGACCCTCTTGTTCTACCTGATTAGTTGCATGATTTGCCCCAGGAGTATAATCTGAGGATTAAGTTGTATGATTTTGAAGGCAATGTGTTAGCTCAAAAACATCTAAACTGGTTCAATGATTTTATAGACTTGGAAGAGGTAGATTTTGAGGATGAAAAAAAGATACTGTTTGCACAAAGTCTTGTAGGAGAAGTCAAAAAGTGGTTCAGAGCTCTCCCAGCAACTAGTATCATAAATTTTAAAGCCTTTGAAACCAGTTTTCTTGCAAAGTGAGGTGACAAGAAAAACCCCCTTCAGTTGTTGACCCAGTATAACAACATGAGAAGGTCACCTGATGAAACAGTGTGGGAGTTTTCAGCCATATTTATAAAGGTATATAATTCAATTCCTACTGAAGTAAAATCCCCTCCTAGAGATGCTCAACTCAGATATGTTGATTCCTTTGAAAGTGATTTTGCTTTGTTGTTGAGGGAAAGAAGATATACTTCATTACATGATATGATGACTGATGCAATAGAAGTTGAAGTAAATCTAATGGCTTCGAGAAATATCAAAGCTAACTCTGACAAGGACATGAACAAAATTAAAGATAAAGCACATCCTTCAACCTCATAAACATTAGAAGAGAGGTTGGAAACAATGTTGAAGACCATGGAGAAACTGATGGAGAATATGTCGTTGGATAGTAAGACTAACACCAGAGAACTGGCTGATGTTTCAACCAGAAATCAGAGAAGACCGGCAGTTCCACAAATCAAACAAAGAGAGCAGAGGAACCAGGGTGACCAGTAAATAAGACCTCATTTTCAAAATAATTATGTAAATGAGAATTATGATGAAAATTTTGAGGACAACATGCATTGTTGTGATGCTAATGAAACAGAGGTGTTTTTTACTAAAGAAAAAAATCACCAGTTCATGGATGCAAATGAAATATTCATGTAGGAGGAGGAGGAAAGGTTGTCAGTGGAAAAATATGATTACCAAATAGGGTTGCAGAATGCCATCATGCAGTTTCAGAAACAGTACAATCTTTGAAACAAAAAGGTGCCTGCAAATCCTCCAAAGGGAAAACTTACTAAAGAAGCTCAGAATAACATACCTTCTTCGAGTCAACCAAAAAAGGACTATGTTGCAAAGGATTTTGTGGAGAAAGGAAAGCAGAAGGAAGAACCCCAGAAGAAAGTGCCTGAGACAAGAAAGGAGACAGTCATCAAAGAGGTAGAGAAAACCTCATCTTACTTTAATTTTGAAAGTGAGATGGCCAAGATTAAAATCTCTGTACCATTCAATGAATTGATAAAGAACAATGAATATAGAAATAATATCATCAAGATGCTCAAGATGGAACAAACTTTTGATACTTTGAACATACAAGATGATCATCCTTCCATCTTGTTTGGCCCACGTGTAGAGGAAAGTAGTGATGTTGATGAGGTCCCCCATTTCTATGTCAGTATGAATATCCATGATATGAATCTGCACAATGCTATGTTGGATTCAGGTGTATCTCATAACCTGATGCCCAAGGTGTTCATGGACCAATTCGGCCTGTACATCACAAGGCCTTACAAAGATCTTTTCTCCTTTGATTCAAGGAAGGTGAAATGCTTGGGCTTAATCAAATATCTAGTGGTATCTTTGTCTCAAATTCTAGTAAAGAATATGGTCATGGGTTGCAAAGTTTAAAGGAACTCTACAGATGGATATGCCATACACCACTATCCTTGTCTTTGGTCAAGATAGGAGATTGTACATGGATTTTTTGCTCAAATAAATGGTTAGCAACAAGGCCCAGCCAAATAACCATCCCATCTACTCTGTGGATACTGAGATGGGTTCCTCCATTTTCTTCAATGACTTTTTTTTTGAAGAGAAAGGGCCAGAGATTGATATGGCTGCCAAAGACAAATCTTATCAGTGGATTGAGAAAATTTCAGAACAACAGGACAGTGTAGAAAATGAGATGTGGAACATGAGCTTCGATGGAGCTGTTAGTAGGGAAGGAGTAGGAGTTGTTGTGTGGATTAACNCCATATTGGCCACAAAATTGTGTTCCTATAAACTTGCTTTTGATTTCACAAACAACATGGTTGAATATGAGGCATTGGTGTTGGGATTGAAGGCTTTGAAAGAAATGGGTGCTAGGAGGATAGTTGTTCATGGAGATTCTAAGTTGATCATAAATCAAGTGAAGCGAATATATCAAGCAAAGCACCCCAGACTAAGACCATATAGGAATATAGTGCTTGACCTTCTCGAAGAATTTTCAAAATATAGTCTCTCAGCGATTCCAAGGGGTCAAAATCATATTGTTGATTCTCTAGCTACTTCAACCTCAGTTTTCAAAATTCCAATCTTTCCAAACAAGGGATATGAAATTGAGATCAAGCACAGACCAACAGTTCCTGATAATATTAAGTACTGGCAGGTTTTTGAATATGATAAACAAATAGAAAGTTTCCTCAAAATGGAGGATGGATTTGAAAATTTGATTATTGATGAGGAATATTGTGGTGAAGAAGAAGATGCATCGGTGTTCACAAATGATGGTTATTTCAAAAATCAGATTGTTTGTAGAGATATAGTATAGCTAAAAATTAACATCATTCCCAAAGGCCTGGTTCCATTGGAGAAACTCTTTGATAATAATGATGTGGCCAGGAGTCCTAAAATTACTGTAAATGATGGAGATGTTGAATATTGCAACATTGGGACTCAGGAAGATCCCAAGATCATTAAGCTATCCAAAACACTTAGCCTAGAGGTCAAACAAAGATATATCAATTTAATGAACGAATTCCCTGATGTTTTTGCCTAGAGTTATGAATATCTGAAGATCATAAACCTTTCAAACAAAAATTAAAAAGAATCAATCCTTTGTTGTTTCCCTTGATCGAGAAAGAGATAAAGAATTTGTTTCAAGCCAAGATCATAGTATCTTTGAGGTTTTCCAAATGGGTGGAAAATTTGGTACCTGTCAGAAAGAAGAGTGGAGAGATCAGGTTGTGTGTAGACTTCAAAATTATGAACAGGGTGTCTCTCAAGGAAAACTACCCACTAATTAAGATGGATCACATTCTACAGAAAGTGGTAGGTTCTCAGAAAATGTCAATGTTCGATGGTTTCTCTGGGTACAATCAAATCATGGTGCACGTTGATGATCAGGAAAATACAGCATTCACAACACTATGGGGTACCCTCATGTATTCCAAGATGCCTTTTGGGCTCATGAATGCAGGACAAACATTTCAAACGGCTATGGATATAGATTTTGTTGATGAAAAAGATAAATTTATTGTTATTTACTTAGATGATGTCACTGTGTATTCAACTTCTGATGAAGAACATCTTAAACATCTAAGGAGGGATTTTCAAAAGTGCAGAAAGTTTGGCATTTCATTGAACCCCAAGAAGTCAAATGTTTGCACGGAAGAAGGGAAGTTACTTGGTCACATTCTTTCAAAATAAGGAATAAAGATAGATCACAACAGAGTTGAGGGGATTTTGAAAATTGGCATGCCCAGAAGCAAAAAGGAAGTACAATCTTTCCTTGGGAAAGTAAATTTTCTGAGAAGACTCATCCCTAACCTGGCTGAAATCATAAAGCATATTACTAACATGCTCAAGAAAGGAAGTGAGATAAAGTGGACCCATGAAGCCAGAAAATCCTTTGAAGACATTAAAGTGGCATTAACCAAGGCCCCAGTACTGGCCAGTCCAAATTTTGAAGAATACTTTATATTGTTCTCATTTACCTCAGAGCACACCATTGTTGATGTTTTATTACAGAAGGATGAGAAGAATTTTGAAAATACTATAGTATAGTATAGCAGGACATTGAGGGATTCCCCATTGAAGTATGATATCATGGAAAAGAAAGCATATGCACTGGTCAAGGCCCTAAAATATTTTAGAGTTTATATCTTGCATTCTCATACCACTGCCTATATGCCCAACAGTTCTGTGAAAGACATTCTAACTCAGCCTGATATTGAGGGGAAAAGGGGCAAGTGGATAGTTGTGTTGTTGGAATATGACCTTGAGATCAAACCTACAAAGTTTATCAAGGGGAGAGGACTTGAAAATCTTATGGCACAGACAAATTTTGAGGTCTTGGGAATAAATTTCGTTGTTGACTTGTCAAAAGATTCGGAAGAAGAAAGGGCCCCTCAGATATCCCAAAAATTCCTTGACTCCCCATGGTATGTTGACATTATTTATGTGTTGAGAAATTTGTAGGCTCCTTCTGAATTGAGTAAAACCAAGGCCAGGTTCTTAAATATTAAAGCAGCAAAGTTTTGTATTGTAAATCAATCTCTATATTGGAAGAATCCAGGAGGAATATTGTTGAGTTGTTTGTTGGAGGAAGAGGTAGAGGATGTTGGGTATGTGTTATATTCTTTGCATGTGTGTGTGTGTGGGTGCGTCAGATACGACAACTGTGGTTTTTTGCTATTTTTAGCGGATTTTTCTATTTTTAGCGGATTTGTAAATTAATCCTGGATTAAGGGATTAGGGTTTTGGTATCTACGGAATACCTAAAAACATTGTATATATTGTATGGCGAATGGTGAAATTCAATATAATGAAAATAAGAAAGGTTTTCCCAGTTGAGGGTTTCCGGTATAAAATCTCTGTGTACTCTGTGTATGAGCCATTGATTAATTTTTGTATTGCTTAAGAATCTATATGCATTGCTTTACTTCGCAGGTTTAAAAATTACATGTGGTATCAAAGCACGTTTTTGGATTCAGAGGGATGCCTTTGTTGCTAAGGGTTTGGCTTGGTCTTGATAGATCAAGTTTATCTTGGGTCTGTGATAAACCTGGGTTTAGTGGGAGCTTTTTCAGTGGAGATTTGAGTAAAGTAAGAGGAATGGTGAGCTCATCTAGAATCGAGATAGAGAAGTTCAACGGTAAAAACTTTGAGCTATGGAAGCTCAAGATGGAGGACCTTCTTGTAGACAAACAACAATGGATCGATGTGGATCCTAGTACACAGCCTACTGGTACACCATCTACAAGCACATAGGCTACTGGTACACAACCTACTAGTACACAAACTACTAGTACACCAGTTACTAGTATGTCAAAGGAAGATTGGGACAAGTTGGACAGAAGAGCAAGGAGTTTCGACTCTGCTTGGCAGATTTGGTGTTGTTGAATGTCTCGGGAGAATATACAGCCAAGGAACTATGGGATAAGTTAGGGAATTTGTATCAATCAAAGTCCCTGGTAAACAAGTTGTTTCTTCGAAAGAAGTTGTATCATCTTAGGATGGAATATGGAGATTCTGTGACAGAACATCTAAATGCCTTTAATGTCGTTAATATTATGATTGCAGAAGAAGATAAGTGTATTACTTTGTTATGTTCTTTGCCAGACTCTTGGGATAATCTGGTTGTAGTAATAGGTAGTACCACTCAATCTACATTGAAGTATGAGGATGTAGTTGCATCCTTGTTATCTGAAGAGATGAGGCGAAAAAGCATGGATGGTCACAGCACAGATGCTTTATTTGTAAGAGGGCGTACCCAAGACAGGAACCCTGGTAAGCCTTCGGGATGGAGATCTAAATCTACAGGTAGATCTAATTCCCCAGGAAAATCTTTGAGGAAATGATGGAAGTGTGGTAAAACAAGGCATTATAAGAAAGATTGCAAGTCTAAGAAGGTTGAAAAACCAAAGGGATCTGATAGTACCTCTTCCACGGAGGTGAAAACCTCCACTGAAGAAGGAGGTGATGTTTACCTAGCGTCTACAAGTACACATGCAGACCATGGTGTATGGTTGATCGACTCAGGTGCATCATACCATATGACTCCTCACGGGGAGTGGTTCTCTGAATATGAAAAATATGATGGTGGTGATGTATTCCTAGGAGATGACTCGACAGAAAAAATCTTGGGACGTGGAAGGGTTAAGTTGTTTCTAAACAATGGAAGGATTAGAACTCTTCCTGGGGTTCTACACTTTCCAAAACTAGCCAGGAGCCTCATATCTGTAAGCAAGTTGAGTGATGCAGGAGTGAAAACTGTATTTGAAAAGGACACTTGCAAGATGGTACGAGGAGCAATAGTGTTGATGAGGGGAGTTCATTGTGGAAATCTATACAAGTTGTTGGGAAGAACTTATACTAATGGGTGTAACAGTTCTGTTGTCCTTGAGCATAAAAATGAAGGAGACAAGACCAATACTGTCCCAGAAAATAAGACCATGTTGTGGCATCAAAGACAGGGGCATATTGGAGAAAAGGGCCTTCGAACACTACACGGTAAAGGTATGATTGAAGGTATGTCTAATTGCACTCTGGATTTTGATTTCTGTGAAAATTGCATATATGGTAAACAGAATCGAGTAAGATTCCCATCTAGTGCTAGAAGAGCAAAGGGGATCTTAGAGTTGATACACAGTGATGTGTTTGAACCTGTTCTTGTTCCATCCCTTGGTAAATCTATGTATTATGTTTCATTCATAGATGATTTTTCAAGGAACACATGGATTTATTTTCTTAGAAAGAAATCTGAGGTATTTGATAAATTTAAAGAGTTTAAGGGTCTGGTAGAAAATCAGACAGAGAAGAAAATAAAGGTATTGAGAACAGATAATGGTGGAGAATTCTATGGAAATGAATTCGAAGAATTCTGTAAGAAGTGTGGTATAGCAAGGCAGAAGACTACTCCATACACTCCTCAGCAGAATGGAGTTGCAGAAAGGATGAACAGGACACTGATGGAAAAATCAAGGAGCATGCTCAGCGGTGCCGGGTTAGAACAAGAATTATGGGCAGAGGTAGTGAGTACAGCATGTTACCTGGTCAATCGATCACCTTCATCAGCATTGGATGATACAACTCCACACAAGGTATGGTCTGGAAAGAAACCCTCTCTTCAACATCTTAGAGTGTTTGGTTGTGATGCTTATGTACATGTTCCAAAGGAAAATAAGAGTAAGATGGATAATAAAGATGAAAAGTGTATCTTTATTGGTTATAAAGATGGTGTGAAAGGTTATAAGCTTTGGAACCCATAAACCAAGAAAATTGTTTACAGTCGAGATGTTGTTTTCAGAGAGGTAAAAGATTTGTCCAAATAGGAATTCCCACCAACGCAAGACGAACCTGAGAAAATAGAGCTTGAGTTGGATGATGCAAAATCTGAATCATCTGAAGAAGAAGAAGCAGAGGAAGCAGAAGTAGAAGCAAAAGAAGAAGAACCTCATACCCCAGTATTGAGGAGATCAGTGAGAGATAGAAGGCAACCAGAAAGGTATAGTCCACCTGATTTTCATTCCAATTTTGCTTTATCTATTACTGATGATGATCCCAGAACTGTCAGGGAAGCAATGAATTCAGAGGATAGTAAACTCTGGAAGAAGGCCATGGTTGAAGTAATGGATGCCTTGGATAAGAATGAGGCATGGGATATAGTTGAGCTTCTAGCTGGAAGAAAATCAGTTGGTAGAAAATGGTTGTTCAAGAAGAAGTTTAATGCATAAGGTAAAGTGGAGAAATACAAATCTCGGTTAGTAGCAAAAGGTTATTCCCAGGTAGAGGGAATTGACTTTGGTGAGATTTTTTCTCCTGTTGCTAAGTTAACTTCTATTATATTTCTTTTATCTATTGTTGTTGCTTTTGTTCTTGAAGTGGAACAAATGGATGTGAAGACAGAATTCCTACATGGGGATCTGGAAGAAGAAATCTACATGAAGCAGCCAGAAGGCTTTGTAGTGAAGGGAAAGAAAGAGCTAGTCTGTAAGCTAAAGAAGTCACTATACAGTCTAAAGCAATCACCTAGGATGTGGTACCAAAAGTTTGACACATACATCCTTGGATTGGGATTTGTAAGAAGCAGGCCTAATCACTGTGTATATTCCAAGCAGGTTGGTAATCACTTCATTTATGTAGTGTTGTATGTTGATGACATGTTGTTGGTAGGAAATAACATGGATGTTATCAAGGAGGTGAAATCGCAGTTATCCTCCAAATTTGACATGAAGGATCTCGATGCTACTAACTTCATTCTAGGAATGGAGATTAAAAGAGATCGTGCAAACAGGAAACTCTGGTTGAATCAAAGAAAATATGTTGAAACGATATTGCAGAGGTTTAATATGCATGGAAGTAAACCGTTCAAGGTTCCTATTCCTATAGGTGTAAAGTTATATGCAGATCAGTGTCCCAAGACACAGGAAGAAGAAGAGGACATGTCCCATGTTCCATATGCCAGTGCAGTTGGCAGTTTGATGTATGCAATGGTTTGTACTAGACCGGACATTGCACATGCAGTGGGATTTTTGAGCAGGTATATGTCAAAACCAGGGAAGGAGCATTGGACAGCAATAAAGAGGGTCTTCAGGTATCTTCGTGGCACCACCAGTTATGGATTGTGCTACCAAGGAAGACCGGGATTGGACAGAGTGGTGGACATACATGGCTTTGTTGATGCAGACTGGGCTGGAGATTTGGATCGCAGAAGATCTACAAGTGGGTATGTGTTTAATCTATTTGGAGGAGCAATCAGTTGGATGAGCAAAAGACAGGCTGTAGTGGCACTCTCAACTACAGAA
The DNA here is from genome assembly GCA_032191745.1 of Picea mariana. Classification (NCBI taxonomy): domain Eukaryota; kingdom Viridiplantae; phylum Streptophyta; class Pinopsida; order Pinales; family Pinaceae; genus Picea; species Picea mariana. Next base: position 78,049 of record JASDQU010587773.1, on the reverse strand, counting down.
GTTGAATACATGGCAGCCACTCATGCAAGCAAGGAAGCAGTATGGTTACAAAGATTGTGTTCAGATATTGGGTTGGTACAACAAGCAGTGAGATTAGACTGTGACAGTCAGAGTGCAATATTCCTGGAAAAGAACCCAGCTTATCATTCGAAGACAAAGCATATTGATGTTCAGTGTCACTTTGTGAGAGACATGGTTGAGGAAAAGAAGGTGTTGCTGGAAAAGGTTGACACTTTGAAGAATGCTGCAGATTCATTGACAAAGTCTGTGAGCACAGAATACTTTTCCTAGTGTAGAGTAACAATGGGCATTGCTTCCCTGAATTGTTGACTATATAATCCCCTAGACCCCTGGATGCAAAGAAAACAACAAGTGGGAGAATGTTGGGTATGTGTTATATTCTTTGCATGTGTGTGTGTGTGGGTGCGTCAGATACGACAACTGCGGTTTTTTGTTATTTTTAGCGGATTTTTCTATTTTTAGCGGATTTGTAAATTAATCCCGGATTAAGGGATTAGGGTTTTGGTATCTACGGAATACCTAAAAACATTGTATATATTGTATGGCGAATGGTGAAATTCGATATAATGAAAATAAGAAAGGTTTTCCCGGTTGAGGGTTTCCGGTATAAAATCTATATGTACTTTGTGTATGAGCCATTGATTAATTTTTGTATTGCTTAAGAATCTATATGCATTGCTTTACTTCACAGGTTTAAAACTTACAGAGGATACCATAAGAGAATTCCATAAAGGTAACTGTCGAGGACACCATTATTGGAAAACTAATGTTCACAGGATATTGAGGGTTGGGTTCTATTGGCATGGAATTTTTTCTGATGTCTATAAAGAGGTTTCAAGCTGTCATGAATGTGAAATTTTGATGGGAGGAGAAAGTTTAATGTCCCCACTTTGGGACATCATTACATTGCAGAGGTTTATGATGACCAGAGTGGCCAGATGGATGTTATTGCGAGTATAGGGATTATTGAAAGGAATTTTGGGGTCTGTCTTGCATCACTCATCCGATTTCATCATTATGGTCCATTCCGCACAGGTTGGATTTGGTTTTGTTGCATTCTGACGATTTCCATGATTTTGAGTATTTTGAGCTATAAGTTAATTAAATTCACTAAAGAGGTCACTTTGTGCACATTACTTGGAGGAACCTCTCAGTGTAATAGCTCATTGGAATCGGGAGGAGAAACACTAGAAGATGGGATGGTGAGAAGTGACTTTCAGTGGCCAGGGAAGCCACAAGGAGAGATAAGGTGCTTTTCAGAGGTAAAAAGGTTAATTAATTAATTAAAGTGATTTAATTAATTAATTAAATATTAATAAAGTAAAAATCACTTTGGAGAGACAAGGTGAGCAAGAAGTATAAAGAAGAGGCAAGGGCCTCTATTCTCTCATTCATTCATGTATGTTTATCTTTTGGATATCTGGCTTCTAGCTAGAGGGCCCATCTCTTAGGGGTTTTGAGGGTTTTGACTTAACAAACCCTAGAGGACGATTCGGTGGTGAAATATTCCACCTAGATTGTCCCAAGCTTGGTCTCGAAGATGCAATACTCTCCCACACCATTCTAGTTCTAGATCTACTTAGTTGCAAGAGGATTCTACATCAATTGCAGGTGCAGAGAGAGAGAGGGTGCACCAGTTGGGGTTTCCAGCAAGAGGGGCGCACCATCCATTGAGGGAGTATTCGATCTAGCTGAGGAGAAGAGATTTTGGGAATTCCAGGTATTGGACTTCCTTTCCAGGTGTCATAGCATTATTCTTGGTGGATTCTGGAGGTATTTTGGTGGTGGATTCATTTGTATTGAGAGTGGGATGATTTCCCAAGAGGAGGGTGCACCACACTTTGGAGGGTTGCTAGATCCTTGGGTCTAGCAAGTATTTTTTCTAGTTGAGCACTTGGGTTTTCATTTTCGTGCCCCAATCTATCATTATAGTGGATTGGTGGAGTTGTTGGAGGTCTCTAGAAGAGAGGCCAAATTATCTAGGGTTTCAAGCATCCAGGGGGGACTCACCATTCCTTGGAGGAGAGGCAGATCCATAGGGTTTGAGTGGGATCTTGGAGATTTGAGCACCTGGGTTATTCTTGTTGTTGGCCGATATACAGTTTGGCATATTTACCGGAGTGATTGGACATCTTTGGCAGCATCGCTGAATTGTTGAGTTCATTAGGGTTTTAGTAGGGCGTGGCACCTTCCAACTTGGGGGTTTAGCAACTCTTACGGCCCATATCTACTCTTGCATTGGTATTCAGTGAGTATTTGGACTTGGGAGGCTTGTAGTCTTCTTTTGGAGCATTTTGTAGCAGCTCCTATCTTCCATTGTCTTTATTGGAGCCATTTGAGGTGCATTCTAGATTGGCATCTCATTGTATCATGTTCTTGCTTCTATTTATGAAATAAAGATCAGATATGCAGTGTTTTGGGCTTATCTATCATATTGTTGGTCTTGCATATGGTTGAGTTATGTTCCATGATTGTATCTTCATGTTTATTGTTGCAAACACACATATAAACACATCAGTAAAACCCTAAACGTAACTGAAGAAAAGTTTTTGACAAAATACCACAACCAGAAAAGTTTTAAAAAGACACCCAAAACCGTGATGTTCCTTGCATATTGGCTTGGGAACATTACAGTGGTATCAGAGCTTAGATTCCTTCCAGCCAGTGGGAATTAGCACATGTATATAGAGCCTAGAAGAAATGGATGAGATATGCTTTGAGATAACATGCTTGGAGATAATATATTACGGCCTTAGCAAGGAAACTAGGGCCCAAATAACCTTTCCTCAGTATGTAACCTTAAGAAATCCCAGTTGGAGCGAAGAGGATGTTTTACATGGGATCATCATAGCAGATAAAAAGAGAAGAGAAGCTGCTAGATGGCTGGAAGAACAGAGTGACCCCACACCCATTAGGAACACGTAGCTTTACTACAGTTGTAAGGTTCCTTGGGAACCAGATCATAGGTGCAGGGGTAAGGATTAGAAGCATATTATTGAGGCACACTATGATAGTGATGATGAGGTGTGTGAGGATGGAGTGATAGATGTTGATTTGAGGCATTTTGATGATGATAGTGACTCTTGCACATAGGTTGATGATACTAGCATGCTTGAGGAGGATGGTGACCTTTGTGTAGTGGATAGACAGTCGGAGGAGCAGGATGATAGAACTTGCATTACAACAGACATATCACATAATGTTGATGACCTTACACCCCATCAGAGTGGTGACACTAGTGAGGACTCACACGTGTTATCACCTACAGATAACCATATCCCTATGTTGGTCATGACACATATGTCATCTTGCCAGACACCCATGATAGCCATGTCACATGAGGATATCAGTGGCATTCCAGATATGATGGAGGAGCCTTGTGTGAGGGATGCACACCATAGACATATGGATCCACACACCCAAGAGGAGAGACAGTAGACCTTATACACACATATCAGCATGAGGATATTGAGTCACCTCTTGTGGAGACTCCATTGTTTGAGCAGGTTACGGAGACTCCAGGACCAGCCTGCAGTGGTGAGGACGTACCCTTTATTGATCAAGATTATCATAGCATGTGTCTGGACACATCAGTATAGGATATGGGCATAGTTGATAGTAGCAGGATGAGTGCACAGGAGGTCGCAGCAGCTCTTACGGGTTACAGCATGAGTCAGAGGGAGATGGTAGTTGGTGATGATGTACAGTCACATACTAGCAGTGAGAGACATTAGGTAGCACCTCAGCATGACTGTGATCAGGAGTCACACTACTTGGTAGGATCATTGATGAGTATGGAGAGTTATGATCTAGAGGCACATGATCTACCCTCCATGGGGATCTTTGAAATAGTCAGGCACTTACATACACATGGGGACTCCAGAGCCAGGGGCAGTTTTGATGACACTTCCATTTGTGTCTCGAGAGACATTGACCTTCATGTAGAGGTTGATCTAGTAGTACACCCAGGACCGATGATGTTGCAGGAGTATACAGGAGACTACCTGAGTATGCAGGAGCATACATTGGTGAGTGATGACTCATAGAGACATGCATATATTTACAGTGAGATCCAGAGGGGTGTATTGACTTGCAGGGAGGAGACACACTTCAGGGAGCATGTAGATGCCTCTCCTTTGCAACAACACATAGCTATGAGAGATCACCTTCACAGTATCAGCAGTTTCATGGGAGATGAGAGATGGAGGGTGGTTGACCAATAGTTGGAAGAGTTATTTCCAGTTGTACCTAATGATTGGGGTTCGGTGATGATTACATGAGAGTATTTATCATGGGTACCGGTAAATGAGATTTTGGTCGAATCCTTGGGATTGGCCAATGCCGATGGTATTTTCCAATCCTCCAGTCAGCTACAGATGTTTCTGTTAGCCTTGCCTCACACTTTTATCATAGACAACAGCATGAGGAGAGATAGACAGTGGCTGAGTGCATGGAGAGTGGCTAGGTCGAGACCACCTGACATTAGTACTTTTACGGCATATAGCAGGATAGAGGTGTATTGTCATAGGAAGCCAGTAGAGACTTAGTGTGTGATGGTGAGCATCATAGGTCTGGGGATAGCAGACATCTTAGAGAGCGACACAGTTATGGCTTCTCATGAGGATGAGCATAGAGGGCTTTCAACAGTGGTCAGTATGACATAGGATCAGTTAGCAGGGATTGGAAATGATAACTTCCAGGTTTGTCATGGGATCCGAGAGTTACTTTTGTTAGTAGGTTGTTTCACCTTATGATGACCCAGGTTGCACCAGAGAGCCACATACCTCACTCTGGGTTGGTTTCGAACAGGATTGCAAGGGCATGTCCTATGGACGAGATAGTTTCTCCTTTCGGATACTCATGATCGAGAGTGGAGATGGTTGGGTGGGTGTTACCTCCACAGAGATAGTTTTACAGATGCATCTTTTGGACAGCAGGTCCAATTTCCATAGGTACTTCATCCTAAGGATCCGAGAGTGGAGGATCCAGTACATATATAGAGTACATATAGGCATGGTTAGCATAGTGTAGTGCCAGCATGGTGATCTTCGACAAGATTAGCATGGGACCCAAGAATTGCAGGATTCATCATTTCACTGACTGACAAGGGCGAGTGGACCTTTGCAGAGTAAATTTGTTATGACTTTCCATTGAGCTTCAGTGTCAAGGAGATCACATCACTTGAGGGTGTCTCACGGAGGTCTGGCAGTACCTCATTCCGGCATCAACATGGGAATTTGATGGAGGCCATGTTGATGTTGGAAGTATCTTGGAGGATGGACTCAGTCAGGGATGAGGCCATGAGCCATGAGCAAGAGTTTCACGGTGTTGATACATTTCAGGATTATGCTTCCTAGGGAATTGTAGTTCATGTCTTGATATGGGAACCGGGGGGGAAAGTACGTGTTAGTTCATCTTTGGATGGGATATATTGTGTATCCCATAGGTGGACATGGGATCCTGGTATTATACTTGAGGGGATTTGGTTATTGCTCGAGGACAAGAAATTTTCTAGCAAGGAGGACTGTAATGTCCCCACTTTGGGACATCATTACATTGCAGAGGTTTATAATGACCAAAGTGGCCAGATGGATGTTATAGCGAGTATAGGGATTATTGAGAGGAATTTTGGGGTCCATCTTGCATCGCTCATCCCATTTCATCATTATGGTCCATTCCGCATAGGTTGGCTTTGGTTTCGTTTCCTTCTAACGATTTCCATGATTTTGAGTATTTTGAGCCATAAGTTAATTAAATTCACTAAAGAGGTCACTTTGGGCACATTACTTGGAGGAACCTCTCAGTGTAATAGCTCATTGGAATCGGCAGGAGAAACACTACAGAATGGGATGGTGAGAAGTGACTTTCAGTGGCCAAGGAAGCCACAAGGAGAGGTAAGGCACTTTTCAGAGGTAAAAGGTTAATTAATTAATTAAAGTGATTTAATTAATTAATTGAATATTAATAAAGTAAAAGTGACTTTGGAGGGATAAGGTGAGTAGGAAGTATAAAGAAGAGGCAAGGGCCTCTATTCTCTCATTCATTCATGTATGTTTATCTTTTGGATATCYGGCTTCTAGCTAGAGGGCCCATCTCTTGGCGGTTTTGAGGGTTTTGACTTAACAAACCCTACAGGACGATTCAGTGGTGAAATATTCCACCTAGCTTGTCCCAAGCTTGGTCTCGGAGATGAAATACTCTCCCACAAAATTCTAGTTCCAAATCTACTCAGTTGAAGGAGGATTCKACATCAATTGTAGGTGCATAGAGAGAGAGGGCACACCAGTTGGGGTTTTCAGCAAGAGGGGTGCACAATTCATTAAGGGAGGATTCGATCTAGCTGAGGAGAAGAGATTTTGGAATTCCAGGTATTGGGTTTCCTTTGCAGGTGTCATAGAATTATTCTTGGTGGATTCCAGAGGTATTTTGGTGGTGGATTCATTTGTATTGAGAGTGGGATGATTTCCCAAGAGGAGGGCGCACCACACTTTGGAGGCTTGCTAGATCCATGGGTCTAGCAAGTATTTTTCCTAGTTGAGCACTTAGGTTTTCATTGCCATGCCCCAATATATCATTCTATTGGATTGGTGGAGTTGTTAGAGGTATCTAGGAGAAAGGTCAATTTATCTAGGGTTTCAAGCATCCAAGGGGGGTGCACCATTCCTTGGAGGAGAGGTAGATCCATAGGGTTTGAGAGGGATCTTGGAGATTTGAGCATCTGGGTTGTTCTTGCAGTTGGTCAATCTAAAGTTTGGCATATTTACCAAAGTGATTGGACATCTTTGGTAGCAGGGCCGAATTGTTGAGGTCATCAGGGTTTCAGCAGGGCATGGCACCTTCCAGCTTGGGGGTTTAGCAACTCTTATGGCCCAGATCTACTCTTGCATTGGTCTTCAGTGAGTATTCGGCCTTGGGAGGCTTGTAGTCTTCTTTTGGAGCATTTTGGTTCAGCTCATATATTCTATTGTCTTTATCGGAGCCATCTGATGTGCATTCCATATTGGCATCTCATTGTATCAGGTTCTTGCTTCTATTTATGAAATAAAGATCATATTTGCAGTGTTTTGGGCTTATCTATCATATTGTTGGTCTTGCATATGGTTGAGGTATGTTACATGATTGTATCTTCTTGTTTATTGTTGCAAACACACATATAAACACATCACTAAAACCCTAAGTGTAACTGAAGCAAAGTGTTTGACAAAATAACACAACCAAAAAAGTTTTAAAAAGACACCCAAAACCGTAATGTCCCTTGCATATTGGCTTGGGAACATTACAGAAAGTTTCAGCCTTTTCCCTTAAAGCCCATCTCTGTTGAAACACCTTTTAGGCAATGTGGCCTTGATTTCATAGGACAAATTCACCCACAGTCCTCATCTCAGCACAAGTGGATACTGACAGCCAGAGACTACTTCACCAAGTGGATTGAGGCAGTTCCCACCAGGCATGCCACAGATGTTGTTATCATTTAGTTTTTGGAGAACAATATTTTGTCCAGGTTTGGGTGCCCAATCAAAATCATTACAGATAATGCAGTAGCATTTAAGTCCAAGAAGATGGAAAGATTTTGCAGTGATTACAATATCACTCTTGGCCACTCCACGTATTATTACCCTCAAGGTAATGGGTTGGTCGAGCCATCAAATAATATCTTAACCAAAATTATCAAAAAGATGTTGCAAGATAACAAAAACGCTTGGCACAAAAAGCTCATCCATGCACTATGGGCTGACATGATCACTACAAAGAGATATATTTCCACTTCACCCTTCCAGATTGTGTATGGAATAGAGGAAATTTTTCCTACTGCATTTGTATTTCTAGTGATGAGGTTGCTACAGGAGCAGGATGTTGAAATAGATGCCACTTGAAGGAGAACAAATGAACTGATCAATGTCCAGCAAACAAGAGAAAAAGGCTTCAACAACTCTCAGCTAGACCAAGACGGGATTAAAAAAGCTTTTGACAAGCATGCCAAGGAGGATGATTTCAAAGTAGGGGATCTGGTGTTAACATGGGATGCCAAAAATTAAGACAGAGGAAAGCATGGGAAATTTGACCATCTATGGCTAGGACCTTTCAAAATTGTGGCATATCATGGGAATAATGCCTATCTGATACAAGAGAGTAATGGACATATCGTTGGAGGAGGACCTATTAATGGTGGGATTCTCAAACATTTTATCGTTTAAAGTAACTATCACCCTTTCCATCCATTGTATATAACCATTTTGGTTTTGAGTTGAAGTAGATGGAATTAAATCAGCAGAAATTGAAGCCCGAAGCGAAGGCCCTAAGTTATGTTGAGTAGATTTTTGAGTTTTCTGAATAAGATGTTGGTAAATTCAGTTGTAGGAGTAAATTAAATCCCAATGGGTAGGCACTCAGTCTTTCTTTCTTTGCTACCTCAATGGGAGGATAGCATCCCCAGTTGGATCCCATGTTATCACCAGAAAATATTTTGTGTGAAATTGAGTTTTCAAGACTTAGTGAGGTGCTAAACTAATGTGGAGGTGTGACAAACTAGAGGACAAGTCTAGATATGGTGGGTGCTAAGTTGATGGGACCCGACACATCATGGATTTCATAGCTCCCCAGATCGACGGTCGAAGATCATTTCGGGGGGAGGAGTTGCACGGAGGATAATTACTGAAAGCGAGCCGAAAATTAAACCACGGTTTTGGGTCAGGACCACGTGGTGCCACTAGGTGCATTATGGGGCAAGAAGTGAGTTTCCAAAAACCACTTCTTCGTTCCCCCGAAATAGAGAAAGTATATAAAGGGCACTTGTTATTTATTTTATTGTTTTTCAAAATACTCGAACGTTTGAAATTTGGCGCAACCGCTTAATTCAAACTGAAGCTCAACAGTACGCCAAGCTCACACCCTTTCCGCTCGTTTACAGGTATTTTTCATTTCCACCATGGACCCTATCATAATGTCAGTAACAAAGCAAGAACCTGTGTCAAATGAAGAATCCCTAATTGATCGAGATTCAGGTGTGTTCAACACTGAAATCACCATTTCGCCCATCTCTGTGTCCATAGATAATGTGTCCGATAATGTAGGGAATCAGATACCCTTCCTTGAAACAATCCAGGCCACTATAGTCCCTTATGTTGTCGAGGTCGCGTTCCCTTTCCCCGAATTCATAGGTTGGTGCGCAGAGCAGTATTCACAAGAAGAGAAAGTTGTCATCAATAAACAAGGGTATGAGGTCCTGTGTAGGGAAGAGAATCTATCAATTCGAGGTGCCCTTGGCATGCCAGATTCCTTCTCCACAGTGTCTGAACCATTCAAGGAAGAAAATATAATTAGGGTTTACAGGGAGTGTTTGTCAAAATTCAAAGACCTATTTTTACAGACAATTGTCAAACCAGAGCACCTTTCAGGAATTTTGTCTTTGCCAATGAGTGTGAGTATCATGGTGATAGAGGTCCAATGAGTTTGTTCTCTGCTGAGTCAAATTTTATGTCTATATAATGACAAGCATGTATTCGAGGTCAAGTTTGGTTTCCTGTTGCCATTTTTTCAGTTAGATTCTAGTCCATCAGTCTATGTCAGTTTCCACCAATTCATAGCTGATAACATCCATACACAACTAGTGAATTTTCGATCGTTGAGACATTTCAGATATTACACATACTTGCTGAAGATTTTCCTAGAAACAAATAAGAGAGAATTTTCTGAAGCATCATTCATATCAATTGAATGTAAGAGGATCACATTTCTCATCTTCATCAACAAAGTCATGTCCAGGGTTTACAGCTTGATTTTCAACACCATCCTACCAAGAGTCATGTATGACAAGAGGAGTTATTTACAGTCAAATCCAGAAAATAGAGTGGGGGATTGGGTATTGTTCATGCATTCAATGGTGTTATGGGTTTATGGTTGCCATGAATCCCCCTACCTTTTTCCTATTTTTTTGAAACCCAGAGTCTTTTCCCTTGAATTCATTAGGCAAAGAATCGTATCAAAAACAGACCATTTCCTGAAATTGCACAAAGCCTCCAACCTCAAATTCCCTTTCATCATTGGACCCTTCATTGTCAAGATGAGATCATGATTATCTCAGATCCAAGAAAATATAAAAGAGTTTGGTTTTTCACAGCTACAAAGAAGAATATATGATCAACATCAGATCATATCCAAGAGAAGACTGATGAACAAATAGGCCCCTTACGAGCATGAACATGTTGAGGGTTTTTATAAATTGGAAAATATAGAAGTATGTGTTGATATGGAAGCAATATTGCAACCAGCTCAAACACAGCAAATGGAGGCAACCCTACAACAGACTCAAACACAGAAAATGGAGGCAACCCTATAACAGAAGAGGACATTTAATATAGAAGTTTCAGATGAAGACAAAGTATCTGAGATCAAGATAAAATATGACAACATCAGTGCTCCAGACAAAGTCAAATTCCACAGGAATACCAGTGATATGTTGTATTTTGATTACTTGGGTCTAAGTCTGAAGAATTCAAAGATGTCAACTTATGCAATAAATTTGAAAGGGCAGTTGAGGACAGAAAACGCATCGAGCAGAGCTTGGAAAACTCAGGTCAAGAGGCTACAATCTTAAGGCCCTCGAGGGGTGAAATCCTATTTGGATGAAAAAGACAAGCAAATTAAAAGCTTGAAGAATAAACTAAAGATGTCTGCAACAGAGCATTCACAAACAGCAGAACTGGTTGCTCTAGAACGGGAAAAGGAAGCATTTTGATAAGACGCATTGAACTACAAGGCTAAGGTATTACAACTAGATTAAGAAAAGGTGAATTGGTCACAAGGATAGAAATAATTAATAAACATGGTTGCAGTTGTACCTCCTGCTGCAGAAGTTGGGCCAAGCACTGAACGACTTGTCCAGGCTATGTCACAAGTTATCCTGAAGGTAGGATAAATCAAGGGGTTAAAGGGAGACATAGAGAAATTGAAGCAGGAAATGAAAAAAAAATATGAAAGGATGGCTCAATTTCAAAAGGAGAATCAAGCTTTGTAGGAGAGGATAGACAAGCTAAAAATAAGATTGAGAGGCAAAGGATTGTTGCAGGGAGCCAAACACATCATTTGGGATTCTATAACTGCTGAAGCTACCAAGTTCAGAGTGTACTTAAACTTCATCAATGATAAAGACAGCATGGCCATCATAGCCAGAAGAAGGTGCATTGTTGTAAATGAGACATTAGCAAAGAAACCATCAGAGTGGGCCCAAAATGTCATAAAACTTCTAAATTACATCCCTACTACAGAACTTCATACCATTGGGGTCAAAGATATAACCACATTTATCATATGGTCCAGGAGCATTATTGCCAAGCATAACCTTCTAAAATCAGTCCAAACTAAGGCCATGTAGATGGAGAAAAGTGTACAGGAATTCAAAAATCTTTTTGAAGAATTGTTCATCAAAGGCCTCCCACCATTTTGGGATGCCAAAGGAAAATTATATGATTAGGAGGAATACAACTCTCGCCTCACTCAATACAGAATGGATCAATCCAAGTTTGAAAACCTGGAGGAAAACTTGAAAGGAGCAACCTTGGTTGAACATTTGATTACATATTTTGAGATTTTGAATCGGTTCAAAACAGTGAAGATTGGACTACCAATCATGAAATATGCCTCCTACATTGACCTGGAGATCCTAATCAAAGAAATGATGGACTATGATATCCCTTCTGAATTGCAATGGAAGGAGATAGTACGGATAGGTAAAACAAAGTGCAGTTTTCCAGGGTCCAGCAAATGATGTCCAAGTGTCACTGAATATGACAGATCAGACAAAAGACCAGGACAGAACAAGTGGCAAAAGAAGAAGCTGAAGCATCAAAGGAATCTGCAGTTGGATCATGAAACATTTTCCTGTTAATCATTATATCTGGTTCCCATACCAAAATTGTCATTTGTAATCATTATAATCAGTTTTAGAAGCTCAAACGTTTCAATTCAACTATTGTAATAGGTTTCCAACTAAAGGAACTCGAACTATATAAGTATTAGAAGTTCCAAATGTATTAATGTTGTTAGAAGTGCAAGGGAACAATTTTAGTTGTTCGGAACTCAATTTTAATTTTCTGAATTTGAATTGAATACATATGCAGAAGTCTTTGAAGTTTCCATGAAAGGATTCTAATGGTCATGATCTTAGTTTTGTCTCCTCTTTTTGTATGTATTTCCTGTATTTCTGATTTCATTTTCACTATCTTTTGTTTAAATTGGATAGTCAAAGGCCCAGAATTCATCTTGTGATGCTCTTGGCTGAAGCAATTTAAACTATGTTAAGTTCTTCCTAACTAATTTAGAATTCATTTATTTAATGCTCTCATGCAGTTACATGTTTTCTTTTTCTTCCTACACTCTGCAAATTTACAAATTATTACTCATATTTATCGCCTCATTTATCCTTTATCCTCTGGAGATTCCTACAGACAAGTCAATGTTTTCATTCATTTTCAGATATTTGACTCCATAGCCCTAAGTGTCCCTCCCCTTCCTTGCTAGAAAATTTATAAAAAAGAACCCCAAAATAGTAAAACCTATCCATTGATTTCCAAAGAAACACCAAGTGATACAAGAGAGCCCTTTCTGAGCTGAGTAGGCTAGTACCTAGCTCTAAATTTGGTTTGTAGGTTACCTTTGTATTGGTTTTTATCAGCCGAACAAATTTACAGAGTGTTAACACACAGAAAGCACCAATTTATTTAAACCATATATCGGATAACTTCTCCGAGAAGTTTCACACAATTGCTATATAAGGAAAGCACGCGGGTAATGGAAGGGTTATTGTGACATTTAAAAATCACGGAGTGACAAAGTATACGTAGCAGAGAGTGAATTTGCAGGAGTTACAGAACAAACTATCTCAGTAGAGACCATATTAACCACCATGGCACCACCCAAGGTAGGTGCATTGAGCCAGGCCTGTAGACGACCTCGAAGCAAACTTAGAGCACCACAACAGCCATAGGGAATTGAACAATAAACCACATGAACTAACGAATTCATCAACTTGGACAAAATCCCTTTGCCCAATATGGAAGCAGAGATCCCCACACCAGTGGTGGAGGAAGCCCATCAAACAACAGCAGTGGTCATGAACATTAATATGTCGGATGTGGAACAGAACCAGCAGTCCAAAGATGCGGGAAATCCTTCACTCTGTGAAAACCCTGAAGAAGCTCTGAGGGTTAATGGGATGATCCCAAACCAGGCAGAAGTGGCCACACCAAAAAGTTCACGCACAATAGTGTCGAAGCCACAACAGGAGGGTATAGTAGAAAATGTCACAGGCCAGCCAGAGGCATATAAAGAGGAGATAACAATGGAGGTTAAAACCTTGAGCCATCCACCATAGTGGAAGGGCAAGCATCCCGTAGCAATATCATCGCTCAGGCAGGCTGCAACAGCCATAGTCTTACCTCGCATTCCGAAAGGGGTGTGTATCACAACTAACCTTTCAAGATGCATGGAGAAAATATGGTACTCAGACCACGATGTGATAGACACTAACAAGTTCCATTAGTTTGTAAAGCAATTTTACCTAGATAGTGTTGGTATAGGACCCTTCGTCAATCCAATTTTTCAACCGAAATCGTGGGCAGCCGGACTGGCCAACACCAGGATTCTAAACCTATTGGATATCCTGCATTTTGGAGGGGCCTGTGACATAAACAACTACGTCAAGTAGATGATGGCAGTTACCCATGAAGGGTACATATGGGTAGAAGAGTGTGTCTTGAAAGACGTAGCGCTCATTTCATTTATTATAGGGTTGTCATCTTAGGGGGAGATTCTCACGTAGTTCCTTGATGACAAGACAAAGGAGAAGGCATTGGCTGAGGAGATGAAGAAGATGTATGGAACAGAAAGAGGGTCACAGAGAATCATCATTAAGCGCATCAGTGATGCAGCAACAAGGATGGCCAACAAATTCATGGCATGCAAGTTGATCAAGAAGTGTCGCAAGGAAGAAGTCCCTTCTGGGGTCGTTGCAGCTGCAGCACAGTGCATGGAGGGCACTATGCTTAACTTGGGCTCGTACTTGTTAAATTTGTTCCTTGAGGACTGTAAAGACATGTACGACCTGGGGACAGAGTTCCACTACTCTTGGATACTCATCCTAATCGCCTTGGTCAAATGGAGGGAGCCTAAGTATACATACTTTTGTGAGTGAACCACTCATTGTTGTGCGGCATGGTACATATCATTGGGGAGCACTTCAGACCCCAAAACTAGAAGTGCAAATGCAGGCATGTTCAAAGGGTATTACAACGACCTGCAGGAAATCATTGCGAACACTTGGTGGATTACACCAGAAGTGGTCACACAATATCAGGATATCTCCAACTTCAAAGCCACCAGGTATAAAGTATGGATCCAAGAATGAAAGGATCTCAAGAAGGAATGGATACAACTGTGATATTGCGTTAAGGGAGAGGACGTAGAAATGGACATCGAGGATTGGCAAGATGAATGGAGTGTTTCAGTCCTGATTCAAGAGATTCCCATGGGTAAGTAGGTTGATGCAGGGTAAGAACAGACACCTGCAATAGAAAAAATGATGCCCAAGAAGCCAAAGCTCAGTCAGAAGCGTCCATAAAAAGAAAGGGCTTGCGCCAAATAAAGGTTCCCAGGCGGGGAAAAAGGACACCACCCAGGCACCACAGGAGCAGGAAAAAGAGGTTGAGACAACATAGGAGACCACATCAAATGCTAACTAGAAAGAAAAAGGCCAGACCAAGAGGTCGATCATCCACACTAGGGGTGCACACAAGAAGGAAAAGGTGCACAAAATGCCACTAGAATATACAATCACCAAGGACGATGAGGACCTCGTGGATGAAAAATTCCACGACTGGGAAATTGAGGACTTTGAAGATTCCCAACACTAAAGGGACCAGATCTAGGACAAGTTGGCTGACATGAGGTAACTCCTAGAGCATATCAGATAAACTCATAGGGTGGGCAGAGGAATAGATTCATTCCATGCAGCATCAAAAGCAGGAGCCAAGGTTTTGCCCAACGAGAAGGATATCATCCAGATGATAGCACAGGAAAGCTCAACGTTTCACGCCACACCCAACATGTTTACCATGGATGATTTTGTAGGCTAGACACCCTTGAAATATCTGGCACAAATACAGTTGGTAATGGGGCGGATACCAACCAAGGCGCTATATAAACTGCAATTCAGTGTCGCGCAGGAGGTACAATCGCACGCACGCACAGACGCAGTAGATTTGCAGGAAAAAAAGGACAGCAGAGAAGATTTGGAGTTGGTGCTCGAGCAAGTCAAAATCAAGACCAAAAATGAGAAAGATCACGCAGATAGGCTCAAGCAGGGATTGGTTTTAGCCTATGAAAGAATTCCAATGAGCACGCAAATAGTAGATCCCACGTTGACGCAGAAAATTGATCAGATTGTGGAAACAATTGATCAATATAGGCAAGAGATTGAGAACCTCCGGGAAAAACCCATCCCTACCACTCCCCCAGAGGTGAAGGAACAAAGGAAGCAGGAAGCAGTAGGGAATATGGAGTAAAAGGAATGACAAGTAAGCGCAGTTGTCGACTTGTTCGATAGGGAAGCACAGCTATGGACAAAGCTCAAGGAATATCAATAGGTCCGACAATGATACCAAGAAGAGGAAAAGATAAGTGCATCTATCCAAGACCTCATGCAGAGACAAAAGACGATGAATATCACTGAGTGTCTCAAAGGAGTACAAGATATGAATTTGTAAGAAGAGCTCATAGTCGCACAGACACAGAAGAAGGATCGACAAGATCAAATGGAACCTCTCCAAGGGCTAGCAGCAGAATTCATTGCGCAGGAAGAGGAGGAAAGGAAGAACATGGCACAAACTCAGGCAGAGTGCACAGAGATGATCAACGAAGAGATTACAGCACAAGTATTGGATATGCTTAGAGAAAAGACCGCATAGGCTCAAACACAAGCAAGGGAACTCACAGACAAGTTCCATTCTCTCGCAGGAGTTGTTGAAGAAGCGCACATAGCTTAGGTGGCTTGGGACAAGCCACGTGTCAATGTTGGGGTTTTTTTGGTTGCAAACCCAGTCAGGGAAAAAGCCTATTTTTGGGAAGAGAAGCATCAAAGGAAGAAAGGATAGATGGAAGGAAAAGCAGCATGTACGAGGGAAGCATGCGAGGCGCGCATGCAATAAATACCTAACGATGCTAGGCTTAGGGTTCTTGCAATGTATTGTAATGGCTGATGAGACAAGAATATAAATAAGTATTACTTAGAGACAAGGAACGGGGGTGGAGAAAGAGAGGAGAGAACAAGGAGTGGCAGAGCGAAGGAGAGGACGAGAAATGGCAGAGAGTTGTAAGAATGGTACTAGTCAGTATGATGGTGAGCTAGATAAGCAGTGAGTGGCTCAATACCGAGGGTTAGATCGCAGGCTAAGGAGCCTGGTGCGATATAGTTAGCCTTGCAGGGATAGAGGAGTCGATTGAGGGTGTAAGATCCAAGATTGTAAACATGCGCGGTGTGACATATTACTGAACCATAATAAACAGCTTGAGATCCAGATCTTTGGGGACGTAGCCCAGGAGGGGGTGAACCACAGGAACACCTATGTTATGTGATTGAATGTGTTAGCGTCGAAAGTCACTCCTGGATTGCTTGCAAGAGCAGAGCCCGACATCCATCAGATTAATTTCACGATTTGTTTATAAAGGGGTGATCAAATGGAAGTAAACTCAAAACAATATCATTTCAACTCTGAAACTAGGCTAGGCATTCATGGGCGAGTGAGGTCTTAGAGAAACTCCAAACAGTGAGTTGTAATAAGGGTGAGTAGGTGGAAGACTTGCAAAAGAAGAGTGCAGGGGACTGTTCTAAACATCAGGTTTCTAACAGACTGTGAGGGAAGGCATCTGAAGGCAAGATCTTCTTACACCCAAATGCAGGAAACAAGAGAAAACAGTAATGCAACAATAAATCATTTATCATAACATAACTGTGCTAATTCATACGAAGCATTCGATCATGAACTCTCTGGCATGAGACGAAACACAGATGGAAAAGGAAAACTATTTGTCATAAAACAAGAAATCTCAAACGCAGATGCATTGCCATAGAACTAGAATGATCATTAAAACTTTACAGTCGGGAGCTTTGCTCTACCATCGATAGATACAAAAATGGCGAAAACACCTACATATACTCAAAATAGAAACAGCAACAAAATCGAGACGCTGCATTAAACGCATCGCATCTGCATGGCTTCTGACAATCTGCACCTGCAGTCTCTAGATGATCATGCACCTTCGACGGACGCAATCGAACTCTTTGACAGTTCCATGGGCGAATCGACGTGCTCTTAATTCATCGTCGGACTTTCCCATTATGGCGGGGGCGATGTCTAACCACCACCAACCACCTCAATAACTGCTTCATTTGGATTGAGGATGGCCCGGCCAACTCGGCACCTTTGGGATGTGGACGGCCCCTCACGCTGCCACTTGGATTAACTGAACTACCTGATGAATAGGTGTGGAGGCCAGCACGAAGAATGGGGCACATAACGGGGGGGGTGGTGATGCTGAGACTATGAGGGTGAGACGAGAGGTGATGAGGTGTGAAAGGGGTTATAGGGGGAGACACATGGCGGAAGTAAATAAGCGGAGGGGATAGGAGATGACACATAATGGGCACAATCTTAGTGGGAGGATGACGTGGAAGGGAGAAGAACGCATGGCAGGTGGTGAGTGGATGATGAGATGGAATAAAAGGGTGCAGATGGGGAGACACATGGCAACCGGGGAGAAGGGCCCACGTTGATTTAAATTAGAGCAGCTGAGAAGGATGGGATCGCCTGAGCGTCGTTGATCCGGGCACTTTGATCTTGGTCGTCGGGAAGATGCGTGCCCGATTCCGGACCCCCCCCCCTCCGCTTAAAGGTAGAAAGGTCGAGGGGGTCCGGAATCGCCTCGAGCGCCGTTGATCCGGGCGCTTTGATCTCGACCGTTGAAGAGGTGCATCCCCGATTCCGGACCCCCCCCCCCTCTGCTTAAAGGTAGAAAGGCGGGGGGCCTCCAAAATCCGATGCGTGTCGTTGATCCAGGCGCATGAAATCCTGCCGTCCAGAACTGATTCCCAATTAAAAACGGGTGCATTTGCGTCCCAAACTTAGGACAAGTGGGTTTTTTACCCATTCCTTCGCATTTTACCCCATTACCAGAAATATCGCTAACATTTGGCTCCATGGGGGATAGAGTCGTCCCTGTTATGCTCTAAGAACTCATTCCACAGCTTCAGTGCCTTGTTGTTGGGTTATGGAGTCAAGCTCAAAACATCCCACTTCTGAAAATATAGGCCGAAAAATAAAGCAAAACAAAATAAAATACATGCTCGGAAAAAGCTTATTTATATACAATCCTAATTCTAATGAAATATTTCACATGGGGCTAGGTGAAAGTAGATTTCCACCATAGCCATTCAAGCAGCTTCCTGGATAGAAGCTCCTTCCTTATGTCAATTATCATCAGCAGATGGTGTAGCCGTGACAGCAGGATGGTTACACTCTTCAACTCCTCCTTACAGGCTGGAGTTGAGATGAAATAGGGCGGCTCCAAGGCATAGGGGAAATGCCACTCCATGTACTTGCAGACAGGGTCATGGAATGAGTGGAAAATTCCAGAAAATGGGGGACAGACACCCTCCTCTACTACACAGTTGTTCACCTGTGGCTGAATATCTCTGATAAGCATAGGTTGGTGGTGGACAACTGACATAGGCTCGTTTCTCTCGAGCGGTGGCTGCTTGCTGACTGGCTCTAAACAGAAAATATTCTGCTCCTCTGGTTCAGTCTCCCCCAGGTCCGATTCATATTCATCATAAATAGGGACCATGGGGTGGTTTTGTTCTTCCTTGTACTGCTCAGTGTCTCCTGAAAGACTGAGGTAGCTGATTTCCTTGTGACAATTTTCTTTAGCGAGCAGAGGATAAGGCTCTACGACCTGCTCTTGGGAATCCAGCATATCGAGCTCAAACTTTGATCCGTAACTGTCATAAATGGTCTAGATTCTCTAACAAGCTAAAGGTGATGTCAGACTCTGCTACTCCTCTTCCAGATAATCATCGAAGTCGAGGGGGAACAAAACTTCTCCAATTTGCAGAAATGGAACTATCCCCCGCTCCTTCGTTTCGACCCTGAATGTAAACACATCGTGGGAAAAATCATGAAGGAAAAGAGAGCAATCCTCTTCCACAACTACCTCTTCATTACTTTGATCTGAAACAGCAAGCTCATCAGGGGTAGATGCCAACTCATCTAATAAATCTTCAACAATCTCTTCAAAAGAGTTGCTCAGAGCGTCTGCCTCAAGGACTGGAAAATCCTCTGCACAGTCTTCATATTTCAACCCTTCTAATTGGGCAGAGAGATATTTCACCTGCTCCATCAGCTTACTCAGGATGCCATCCTCTTCCCTGGGAACTTCATCACTTTCATAACCTGCCTCGGATGCATATGAATGGGGAGGAGAAAGGACTGAGATCTGCTCCAGGTCATCAGGATCCTCCCCACAGCTTACGTCAGAAATAGCTTTCTCTTGTATAGAGTTGTGGTATCCCTCACAACAATTATGACAAATTAACTCAGGGGAATACAGCCTCTGACAATAGGCGGTGAAAGCTGCATGGAATCCATGGAGTGAAGAAATGCTAGTAGGGGGTAAAGAATGGTACCATTTACGCGCATCCCCTGCTAATGAGAACATGAACATCTTCAGTAACACATCCTCATGATGTATCTCCCACTGATGCATGAGTTCATGAAAATCACTGAGGTGTTGAGTAGGGTTATCCTCTTCACACTTTCCAAATATGGGCAAATAATCACCCCATTCATCCAGAGAGGGGAGAACATTAGGAAAACCAGGAATAGCAAAAAAATTAAAAGGAGCAAACCTGCGAGCAAGGATTTTCTCCATATAGAAACAGTGGAGTCGCCAATCGATCCTTGAATCATGGAGTCACTAGGTGAAGAATGTGCAACTTCGAATGTGTCTGGTCCTTGTTCACCATCAAAGGCCAGATCTTAACATTATCGTTACCCCAGGAAACTTCTTAGGCTGAGAAAGCAACTGCTGAAACCTTCTCGAGAAAGCTCCTCGGGGTCAGCTTTCAGGTGTGCCAACAGTGGCCACAACTGAAACAGTAAATTGGAAACAATGGAGTCACCACAGTGGAGTCACCAGGTGCACAGTAGCAATCTAAATAATTCTGATTTCTGATGCACCTTCAGAATCAGTTGATCATTGTCGTTCTACCCAGGAAAATCTTCAACTTCGTCCCCGGCAACGGCACCAGAAATGTTAGCATCGGAAGTCACTCCTGGATTGCTTGCAGGAGCAGAGCCCGACACCCATCAGATTAATGTCACGATTTTTTTATAAAGGGGTGATCAAATGGAAGTAAACGCAGAACAATATCATTTCAACTCTGAAACTAGGCTAGGCATGCATGGGCGAGTGAGGTTTTAGAGAAACTCCAAACAGTGAGTTGTAATAAGGGTGAGTAGGTGGAAGACTTGCATAAGAAGAGTGCAGGGGACTGTTCTAAACATCAGGTTTCTAACAGACTGTGAGGGAAGGCATCTGAAGGCAAGATATTCTTACACCCAAATGCAGGAAACTAGAGAAAACAGTAATGCAACAATAAATCATTTATCATAACATAACTGTGCTAATTCATACGAAGCATTCGATCATGAACTCTCTGGCATGAGACGAAACACAGATGGAAAAGTAAAACTATTTTTCATAAAACAAGAAATCTCAAACACAGATGCATATCCATAGAACTAGAATGATCATTAAAACTTTACAGTCGGGAGCTTTGATCTACCATCGATAGATACAAAAATGGCGAAAACGCCTACATATAATCAAAACAGCAACAGCAACAAAATCGAGACGCTGCATTAAATGCATCGCATCTGCATGGCTTCTGATAATATGCACCTGCAGTCTCTAGATGATCGTGCACCTTCGGTGGACGCAATCGAACTCTCTAACAGTTCCGTGGGCGAATCGACGTGATCTTTATTCGTCGCCGAACTTTCCCACTATGGCGGAGGTGATGTCTAACCACCACCAACCACCTCAATAACTACTTCATTGGGATTGAGGATGGCCCGGCCAACTCGGCACCTTTGGGACGTGGACGGCCCCTTGCACTGCCACCTGGATTAACTAAACTGCCTGATGAATAGGCGTGGAGGCCAGCATGAAAAATGGGGCGCATAACGGAGGGAGTGGTGACGCTGAGACTATGAGGGTGAGACGAGAGGTGATGAGGTGTGAAAGTGGTTACAGGGGGAGACACATGGCGGAAGGAAATAAGCGGAGGGGACAGGAGATGACACATAATGGGCACACTCTTAGTGGGAGGCTGACGTGGAAGCGAGCAGAACGCGTGGCAGGTGGTGAGTGGATGATGAGATGGAATAAAAGGGTGGAGATGGGGAGACACATGGAAACCGGGGAGAAGGGCCCACGTTGATTTAAACCAGAGTAGCTGAGAAGGATGGGATCGCCTGAGTGCCGTTGATATGGGCACTTTGGTCTCAACCGTCAGGAAGATGCGTGCCCGATTCCGGACCCCCCCCCCCTCCGCTTAAAGGTAGAAAGGCGGGGGGGTCCGGAATCGCCTCGAGCGCCATTGATCCGGGCGCTTTGATCTCGACTGTTGAAGAGGTGCATCCCCGATTCCGGACCCCCCCCCCCTCTGCTTAAAGGTAAAAAGGTGGGGGGGTTCCGGAATCCGATGCGCATCGTTGATCTGGGTGCGTGAAATCCTGCCATCCAGAACTGATTCCCAATTAAACACGGGTGCATTTTCATCCCAAACTTAGGACAAGTGGGTTTTTTACCAATTCCTTCGCATTTTACCCCATTACCAGAAATATCGCTAACAGAATGTATGTGTCTCTATTGTTGTTAAGTGTTGAATGTTAGATGAATGAATCAAGTGACTTGTTAGATCTAGGATTTTACATACATGAATGGAATAACTTCTATAATCAAAGGTTAAGCTAAATAAACAAATATTACAAGATATAATGATGCAGGACCATCACCAACGTCAAGCGAGCGTGGGGCACACACCAACGCATTTTGGCATGTGATAAAATTGTTTGAATGTTTTTGAAAGTGGATGCGCCAAACATGAATGAAACAATTAAGGAAGGGTGTACTGCCATATTGTAAACAGACCTTGAGTGTCCCGCTCTCGTCTGTATTAGGTGAAGGCATTTATGTTAGTTAATGTAAGTAGATAGCTTTAAAAAAATTCCGGATTTGACAGTTTTAGGAGCTGGAGGGAAAATGGATATAGACACCCTCCCTTGTATTATTGTAACAATAAGCAGCATTATGAGAGGAGAGAATAGGAGAGTAGAAGTAGAAAACTGTGTAGAAAACCCCATGTACAGAAGTTCTGGATTAATACAAAGATTTTTAGTTCAGACTCATGGTGTTCAATCTCTTTTCTGTGTTGTGCATGCTGATTGATATATGCTTGTTTACTCTCTGTTATGCATTTTATTTTATGCACGAATGTATGATTTCATATTTAATGTCTGAAATCTGAAGAGAGGGAGAGTGAAGAATGAGTTTCAATTGTTTCCCTGTCTGAGAAAGCGGTTTCCTGCAGGGAGTGCAGTGAAGTTGTCCGCAAGGTGTGCATTGACAAGAGTCCAGAGTTCCATCTCTAAAAGATCAGAAGAGATAATGTTATTCTCATTCTCACAGAAGTGCAAATTAAGCACAGGAGCCATGCAAGGAGTGCGCAGGATGAGTGAAGTCTCAGTGTTTTCAAATTGAGCGAAGTTGTTGGAAGACTGTTTTCGCGGAGAGTGCGCAGAGTCTAAAAGTCCGATACTTGGAAGTATTGAGGAATTGCTGCAAGGAGTGCGCACAAGAATTTTCCCCAAGGGACTTGGGAATTTTTCAATCAAGCTCAAGAGGGCTAGTGCTTGAAGCATTGGATGAGGCGCAGCGAAGGTGTTTTGCAGGAGGACAAGTTCCATAAGAGAACACTTTGTTCATTTCACAGAAATCACCAAGGAGGAAATTGACGGTCGGAGTTCTCCATGGAGAATTCACGAGGTCCTGGAAGCCATCTGATCTTGCAGAGGAGTGAGAAGGTTATGGAAGCATTCGTCGTGCATAAATCTCGGGAGAAATCATCCGTTGGATCACTCGCGGAATCGGGTCTCGAGGATTTGCGGGTTAAAAGGTCGAAGTCTTTGCATCAAAACTCACAAGGTCGTGAGGTGCGAAATCCCAAGATAGCAAAGGAATCTGAGCCATTCATCGGAAGAAGGACACGTGTTGAGAGATCACCCATATCAAGGACTCAAACATCGAAGGTCATAAAGGGAGGTCATTCAACTTCGCGAGTGGCGAAGCTACGAAGTGAATCAGGACCGTCCATTTGAAAGTGGACAGGTGGCATACTCACCGAGAGGTCAGAGTCTCATTGACCATTTCAGGGTTTTGTGAGTTGAGGAGCTGAAGGCTTATCATTCGGACTCACGAAGTCACGAAGTCCGAGAACTCCAAAAAGGTGGGAAGTTCCATCGTGGGACCTGCGAAGAAGACGTGTCAAAAAATTTCCGTTTCTGCATATCGAAGGATAAGAGGTCGAGACTTTCATCCCGAAAGTCCCGAAGCGGCGAGTAGCGAAGTCGCAAAGTGTCGAAGCTGGGCACGAGGGACACGTGACTAAACCTCAAGGTGGGGTCGTGTGATAGACAGGCAGACACGTGTTTCCAAGAGGAAAGGAGTCAACACTTCATTGACTTCTTGCTTCTCGGGAGTTCGTAAGGTAAGAACTCGAAGGCATGACTTTGAACTCGTGAATGCATGAGAGGTGAGAGGATATAATGATAAGCCTAGCCAGCGGTTGCGCGAGGAAGGCATCGACAGAGGAAGATCCATACCTGTATCATCATTTTGGGTATCGTGAAATTGAAGGAGGAAGAGTCGGAGTTTCAACTCGTGAATTTGCGAGATCGCGAACTGTGAAAAAGAACCTGTGGATCGATTTGAAAGGGGATTCCAGCAGAGAATCTGAAAGAACTGATCCAGCTCGAAGGGCATATAGAACGATCCTGTGAGCGGATATCGGCCCAAGGGCCGAGAGGTCTACGTTAGTTTGGTATCATAGCACAGAAAGGTTTCTTTTCTTTATGTAGCAGGGAAAAGAAAGATTCACCATGCCTTCGAGAAGAAGGGATAGGAAAACACCTGATCCGCCAGAGGATAGGGAAATGCTGAGAAGAAGGGGTAGGCAGATGCTTGATCCAACCATGGAGAGAGAGATGTGTGACCTATGCGCCAGAATTGAGGACATGAAGATAGCACAGAGGTGCACAGCTGGTGCTGGGGATCTTAGTGATTCCGAAAGTGAAAATGAGGTCGAACATGAAGGAGAAGAGGTCACAGTAGAAGATTCAACAAACGAACGCCTGATTAGGGTTGTTGCAAGAATGGGTGCTAAGGAAAAAATGGACATTCCAGTATATGAAGGAAACCTGGATGCTGAAGAGCTTCTAGACTGGATTAGAGCTCTGGATACATATTTTGACTATGAAAATGTCGAGGAAGACAAAAAGGTCAAACATGTTGTCACAAGACTAAAAGGACATGTAGCATTGTGGTGGGATGAACTACAAGCTGACAGACGCTACAAAGGCAAGCAAAAAATCAAGAGTTGGGATAGGATGATCGTGAAGATGAAGGTGAAATTCATTCTCAGGAATTACCAGATTACTTTGTTTCGAAGAATGCAAAATTTGACACAGAAGCTGATGACA
The DNA here is from genome assembly GCA_032191745.1 of Picea mariana. NCBI lineage: Eukaryota > Viridiplantae > Streptophyta > Pinopsida > Pinales > Pinaceae > Picea > Picea mariana. The sequence continues at coordinate 53,159 of JASDQU010587773.1, read as the reverse complement.
GTGAAGGAGTACACTGAAGAATTCTACAGGCTGAGCATCAGGGTAGGTCATCGTGAAAGTGATGATGAAAAAATTGCCAGGTACATGAATGGTCTGAGATACGACATTCAGGATGAGATGAGCATGATGACCATCTGAACGGTGGAAGATGCTTATCATATGGCTCTAAAATCTGAAGAGAAGCTGAGCCAAAAGCAGGGTCAAAGAGGCCGAGGCAGAAGTCAACCCAAAGGAAAATCAGTTACCTAGGATAGAAATCAGAAACCAAAAGAGGATTGGAAGAAACCTCAGACTCAAACTGAGAGAGTTGGAAGTTCACGGAGAGGGAAGCATACCGAACAGAGAGGTCAGTATGCTGATGGAAACATTTTTCCTCGTACCAGAGGTAGAGGAAGAGGAAGAGGTGGAGTGGTGAAATGCTTCACATGTGGAAAGAATGGACACAAATATTATGAATGTCCAGATAAAAAGAAAGAAGGTGGTGAAACTCACGTCACCGAAGCACAGAGGCGAAATGTTGAGGCAAAGGATGCTAAAGGTGGAAGGACGTTGATGATGCGAAAGGTTCTCTTAACGCCAGAGAAGGAGGTGGAGAATCCAGTGCAAAGAAACGGTCTTTTTCGGACTGCTTGCAAAACCAAGGACAGTGTATGCAAGGTCATTATGGACAATGGTAGCACAGATAATCTCGTTTCTACAGAGATGGTAGAAAAGTTGGAGCTAGAGACTATTGAACATCCAAGCCCATACAGAGTCTCATGGCTACAAAAAGGACATCAAGTAAATGTCACTAAACAATGTTTAGTTGAATTTGAAATAGGAGGGTATAAAGATGAAATACTCTGTGATGTCATTCCCATGGATGTTTTTCATCTATTGTTGGGTAGACCGTGGCAATATGACAAAAATGTGATTCATGATGGGAGGAAGAACACATACACCCTAGAGAAGAATGGGAGAAATCACATGTTGTTTTCGATTAAAGATAAGGAGGTGAAACCTGAAGTAAGCAACATTGTACTTCTCATGAGTGGGAAGGAACTTCTTACAGAGGTTAAGAAGAAGGAGGAACCACAATTCATTGTGGTCAGAAAACCTAAAATTATTTTAACCAGTACAAGGGTAGATGATTTACCGGAAGAGGTTCAGAAACTGTTGGAAGAGTTTGTTGACATAGTAGTGGACGAACTACCTCGTTCGTTGCCACCAATCAGAAGTGTGAGCCATCATATTGATATCATACCTAGAGCTAGTTTACCAAACAAGAAGCGTACAGATTGACGCCGCAGGAGAATGAAGAAGTCAAAAGACAGGTCCATGATTTAATGGACAAGGGGTTGGTGAGAGAAATCTTGATTCCATGTGCTATTTCGATACTGCTCAGTCCGAAGAAAGACGGAGGCTGGAGGATGTGTATTGATTCGAGAGCGATCAACAAGATAACCATCAGGTACAAATTTCCATTGCCAAGGATGGATGATTTGATGGATTTCTTAAGTGGAGACAAGTTTTTTTCAAAGATTGATTTGAAAAGTGGATATCATAAAATTCGTATGAGAGAAGGTGATGAATGGAAGACAGCCTTCAAGACTAATGAAGGGTTGTATGAATGGATTGTTATGCTATTTGGTCTAACAAACGCATCAAGTACTTTCATGAGGTTGATGAACGAAGTCCTGAAGGAGTTCATCGGAAAATTTGTCATTGTGTATCTTGATGACACACTGATTTTTAGTAAAACAGAGGCAGAGCATTTGAAACATTTGGCTACAGTGATGAAGAGATTACAGCAAGAGAAGTTGTTGATAAACATGAAGAAATCCTCGTTCGTGAAGACAGAGCTCATTTATTTGGGGTTTGTTATTTCTGTAGATAAGTTGACGATGGATCCACATAAGGTGGAGGTAATTAACAATTGGCCATCACCGAAGAGTATATTTGAGGTGAGAAGTTTCCATGGATTGGCTAGTTTCTACCAGAAGTTCATCAGGAATTTCAGTGGAATTAGTGCACCGATGATGGACACAGTGAAGAAGAGACACAAGTATTTTCACTGGACAGAAGATGCTAAGAAAAGCTTCAATTTGTTGAAGAATAAAATCACGGAACAACCAATTTTGGTGTTGTCGGATTTCAAAAAGACAATTCAGATAAAATGTGATGCAAGTGGATTTGCAATAGAAGCAGTCTTGAGCCAAGAAGACAGATCGATAGCATACTTCAGCGAGAAGATGAATGAAGCGAAAGTGAAATACTCCACTTATGACAAGGAGTTCCATGTTATTATCCAGGCATTGAAGAAATGGAAGCATTACTTAATCCCTAAGGAGTTTGTCTTATACATGACAATCATGCTTTGCAATTTGTGACTCAACAGGAGAAGTTGAATCAAAGACATGTAAAATGGGTTGAATACATGTAGAACTTTAATTTTGTAATTAAGCATATTTATGGAACTGCTAACAAAGTTGTTGATGCTTTGAGCAGGAAATGTTTGCTGTTGCAGGAGTTCAGAGTCAAAACACTGGGTTTTGATGATCTCAGGGACATATACAGAGAGGATCTAGATTTTAAGGAGGTGTATGAAGTAGCTGAGAATCCAATTCTTAGGGACCGAAGCCAATGGACAGAGTACATGATCTAGGATGGATTTCTATTCAAGGGTAATCAGCTTTGTATTCCAAAATGATCCATGAGGGAGAATCTGTTGAAGGAGAAACACAGTGGAGGATTGGTCGTACATTTCAGTCATGACAAGACGTTCTCAAAGATAAATGAGTCATATTATTGGCCAGGAATGAGAGAAGACGTCAAAATATTCGTGGACAGATGCATAATTTGTCAGCATTCAAAAGGGAAGAGGCAGAATGCAGGCTTTTATCAACCGTTACCCATACCTGACAGGTCGTGGGATGTAGTCAACCTGGACTTCATATTGGGGATGCCAAGAACACAAAGAGGGTTTGACTCAATCTTTGTGGTGGTGGATATATTTTCTAAGATGGCACACTTCATACCATGTCATAAAACCAGTGACGCAACTCACATTGTGAATCTATTTTTCAAAGAGATCATTCGACTTCACGGCTTACCAAGGAGCATAGTTTCGGATCGAGACACCAAGTTCGTGGGACACTTCTGAGAACCTTATGGAAAAATATAGGAACGAACTTGTCGTTCATTTCATCTTATCATTCTCAGATGGATGGATAGACAGAAGTTGTGAACCAAATTTTGGGAGACTTGCTAAGGAGCTTGGTGACAGAACACCACAGTCAGTGGCATAATATTCTTCCATAGGCGGAATTTGCTTATAATGATTCAATCAATAGAAGAACAGGGCAGAGTCCATTCCATATTGTTTATGGGATGCATCCAAGAGGAGTTTCAGAATTGAGGGATTCAGAATAGAATGCAACTAGGAGTGCTAGTGCAGAGGATTTCGCAAAAGCAATGAAGGAACTACACAGTCAGGTGAAGGACCGATTGAAAAAATTGAGCCAAGAGTATAAGTACAGAGCAGATCAACACAGGAGACAACTTCAATTTGAGTTTGGTGATCTTATTTTGGCACATCTAAGAAAGGAAAGGTTCCCGAAGGGGAGATATAACAAACTGAAGATGAAGAAGATTAGACCATGTAAGGTCTTGAAGAAATTTGGGGCAAATGCTTATGAGATTGAATTACCTGATGGGATCGGAATTTCTCCGATATTCAATGTCTCATATTTGTACCCATACAAAGATGAGGAAGCAGAAGCAGGTAGTGAACAACCAGAGGTTCGGTGGGATAAACAGATGCCAGTTGCAGAGAAACCACAGATGGAAAGCATACTGGACAAAAGAGTTAGCAAGAGGACCAGGAGAAAGGAATACTTTGAATACTTGGTCAAGTGGAAGGGACATCCAGTTGAAGATGCCAGCTGGGAGAATGAAGCAGAGATTCAAAAGCATGAACAGACCGTGTGAGAGCTCATGGACAAGAGCCCATGACACTTTTCAAGCGAGGTAGTATGATGCAGGAGCATCACCAATGTCAAGCGAGCGTGGGGCACAAACCAATGCATTTTGGCATGTGATAAAATTGTTTGAATGTTTTTGAAAGTGGATGCGCCAAACATGAATGAAACAATTAAGGAAGGGCATACTTCCATATTGTAAACATACCTTGAGTGTCCCGCTCTCGTCTATATTAGGTGAAGGCATTTATGTTAGTTAATGTAAGTAGATAGCTTTAAAAAATTCATTGAAGTTGCCCGCAAGGCGTGCGTTGACAAGAGTCCAGAGTTCCATCTCTAAAAGCTCAGAAGAGATAACGTTATTCTCATTCTCGCAGAAGTGAAAATTAATCACAGGAGTCGTGCAGGGAGTGCGCAGGCTGAGTGAAGTCTCAGTGTTTGCAAACTGAGTGAAGTTGTTGGAAGAATGTTGTTGCGAAGAGTGCGTAGAGTCTAAAAGTCCGATACTTGGAAGTATTGACGAATTGCTGCAAGGAGTGCGTGTAAGAATTTTCCCCAAGGGACTTGGGAATTTTTCAATCAAGCTCAAGAGGGCTAGTGCTTGAATCATTGGAAGGAGGCGCAGCGAAGGTGTTTTGCAGGAGGACAAGTTTCGTAAGAGAACACTTTGTTCATTTCACAGAAATCGCCAAGGAGGAAATTGACGGTTGGAGTTCTCCGTGGAGAATTCACGAGGTCCCGGAAGTCGTCCAATCTTGCAGAGGAGCGAGAAGGTTACGGAAGCATTCGTCGTGTGTAAAGATCAGGAGTCGTGTTGATAGACAGGTGGACACGTGTTGCCAAGAGGAAAGGAGTCAAAACTTTGTTGACTTCTCGCTTCTCGGGAGTTCGTAAGGTAAGAGCTCGAAGCCACGACTTTGAACTCGTGAAGGCGCGAGAGGCAAGAGGAGCTAACGATAAGCCTAGCCGGCGGTTGCGCGAGGAAGGTGCCGATAGAGGAAGAGCCATACCCGTATCATCATTTTGGGTATCACGAAATTGAAGGAGGAAGAGTCATAGTTTCGACTCACGAACTCGCGAGATCACGAACTATGAAAAAGAACCTGTGGATCAATTTGAAAGGGGATTCCAGCAGAGAATCCGAAAGAGCCAATCCGGCTCGAAGGGCATATAGAATGATCCTGTGAGCGGATATCGGCCTGAGGGTTGAGAGGTCTGCGTCATATAACCACAGATCTCCACTCATTCCCAAATTGCAAACACCTGAGTATTGCAGCCACCCATAGAGCTATCTCGGGTGAGACTGTGCAATACACTCTGTGTGTTGTGTTTCCTTCTAGTTTACCAGAGGGGCTGATAGTTTTAAAGGCATTTTGTTGGGATCTTAATAAATATGAACCTGGTTCAATCTATAATAGTAAGATAGGATTAGAGCATATGAACGATAAATTAAACTAACCAGTAGGATACAAAAATCCAACAAGAGATATTTCTTGTTTTTCTCCCAAGCAAGTCACCTTGGTCATACTATGATGATCACCATGAAATTGTTATTCATTCTTGTTACCATAGAAATGTTATGAAAATTTTATTACATTGGAAATTTCTTTATTGCTCTTGTCTTGGGCAGGTTATCTTACAAGATTCCATGAAGGCTACCATGGAGATGTATTTGTTTGTTACAAGTATGTTACTATGAAAGAATGATTGATCACAACACTAGAAGAGTGTTGAAGAATGTTGTCTGCTATTTTCCTTGTTATTGTTCTTGCTTCAGGCAGGTCATAGTTGATAGCTCTAGGAGGGAGCTACAATGACAGTTGCAATAATGGAGCAGATGACTTCATCAATGGTGAATCAGATGGTCTAACCAAGTATCAATTATAAAGGAACCATGAAAAGAAAAAGAAGTTTTGGAGATCCTTCACTCAGATACATGTCAACCCTCTCACTAAATGGGTATGTACAATATGTTTCATTTATTGATGAGTTCTCACATAAAACCTTTTTTTGTAAGTTCGAGAAATTCAAGCACTTGTGGAAATCTTATCTGAAAATAATTTAAATATATTGAGGTCCAATAATGGAGGAAAGTACACCTTAGGTGATCTCAAGGCATTCTACAGAGAGGACGGGATTAGGAGGGAGATCAACACTTCCTATAGTCCTCAACAGAATAGTGTGGAAGAAAGAAATAATTGTTCAATTACGGAAGCAGTAAAATCCATAATCCATGATCAAGACTTACCAACGCATCTATGGGTTGAAGCAACCAGGATCGTGATGAGGTCCATGATAAATATCTTGTAGATCCTAGGATTGCAAATGCAGAGAGAGGTAAGAATGTTGTATCAGACATGGCAGAACCACAGAGATCTAAAGACCCACACCAAGATAATACTAAGAGGGGAAGACCAACTTGGGCTCTTGAGATCATTCAAGATGCGAAGAAGTATGGTGCTCCAGATAGAAATTTCATAGAAAGCAATAAGTCAAAACCATATTCTAGTTATAGAACCTTCCACCTTTGAGGAAGCAGTCAAGCATGCAATGAATGAAAGTATCGATAAATACAAGGTAATATTTGTGGCTAGAGGGTTCTCTTATTAGGAGGGAGAAGACTATGATGAGATGGTTGTTCGAGACACCAGATACACCTCTACTAGATCCATCATATCTCTAGCAGCATCCATGGGTTGGAGTTTACATCATACGGATGTAAAGACCATCTTTCTCAATGGATTAATTGAGGAAGAGGTATATATAGAGAAACCTCAAGGTTTTGAGGTACACCAGAGAGAAACCCATGTATTAATATTAAAGAAGACCTTGTATGGACTCAAGCAAGCTCCAAGAGCTTGGTGTGGAGGCTCTCACGATTCAGTATTAAGAAATAGCTAACCTCATAATTTGATATAAAGGATCTTCGTCTCATGACTAGAAGTATGGAAGAAGCATGGTGAAATATTCCTGGAGCAAGGGAAGTATGTTGTAAGGATCCTTCAGAAGTTTGGGATGATGGATTGAAAATACATGGAAACTCCCATGATAATATATATGAGGAATTTGAGATACTTTGATTCTGGTCTAGTATACTCGTCCTTGTACTGATAGTTGATTGGATTATTGATATATTTCATAAATACTAGGCCAGATATTTGCTTTGTTGTGAACATGTTGAGTTAGTTCTAGGTGGAACCCAGACATGAGCATTGGATAGCTACAAAGCATATCTTGATATATCTTCATGGGACGATAATGTATGATTTGAGATATGCCTCAAACAGTGAATTAAAGTTGCATGGATTTACCAATTCAGATTGGGCAGGGAGTGCAGAAGATATTAAGAGTACTTCTAGACTGTGTTTTAGTTTGGGTTTTTCTATGATATCATGGGCTAGTAGGAAACATAAGTCAGTTTCACTCATCATTGCAGAAGCATGGTATATTGCAGCTTGTTATGATTTTACAGAAGCAGTGTGGCTCCATAAGATGGTTTCTGGACTATTTGATTGGGTGTTGGATTCGACCATGATATATTTTGATAACCAAAGCTGTGTGAATCTCTTAGAGAACCCGGTGTTCCATGACAGGTCGAAGCACATTGAGATCAAGTAGTATAGTCCATAGGGGAGAAGTGGTTCTCCAGTATATCTCCATCTATGATCAGACTGTAGATATTTTGACGAAGCCTTTTTCCAAGATAAAGTTTGTATACTTGAGGGACAAGTTGGGGCTCGTGGATATTTATCCCGTAGTTGAAAGGGAGGAGATGGAATCCTCGGTTTGGGGGGGAGCACTAATATGTGGCATCATGGACTGTTAGTGAGTTGTGGATCTGTATCATGCTAGTACATCTTAGAGATGATCATACAACTTAGAGATGATGTTTGCATCATGCTAGTACATCTTAGATATGATACAGATGATTGTATTTGTTGATACAATGTCATGAAGATCATCATGCTAGTACAACTTAGAGTTGAACATAAAGCTTAGATATGATGCTTGCATCATGCTAGTTATGTTCACGCTAGTACAACTTAGAGACGATGTTGGTGAGTCGCATCATGCTATATATGGCCATGCGAGTACAGCTTAGATATGACATATTATATATGATGTATTGATATCATGCTAGTGTGGCTTAGAGATGACCATATAGCTTAGAGATGATGCAGGGGGCTCATGTCATGCTAGATATGATCATGCGAGTACAAATTAGAGGTGGCATACATTGTAGATATGATGTATTGACATCATGCTAGTACAGCTTAGAGATGATCATACATCTTGGAGATGACAAGGTGAGGCATTGATCTACACCATGTGAGTACAGCTTAGAGGTGGCATATAGCTTAGATATGATGCATTGGAATCATGCTAGTTATATCATGATGTACAGATTAGAGATGATGTAGATGATACTCTGAATCACGTCAGTACATCTTAGATATGATGCATTCGCACCATGACAGTACGTCTTAGAGGTGATGCAGTTGATGACATTGTTGATGTAGGATGATATCAGATGATATGATTTGTTTGTTATGGAGACTGTATGTCTATGGAAAATAGTTTAATGCTACTATGGTGGATGTGTTCCACTAGTAATGATTGTGTGTCATTGGTTAGTAGTCGTGTGCTACTAGGAGTGGTTGTGTACCACTGGGAAGTAGTTGTTCACTACTATGGATAAACATAACTATGTTCTATTGGATGTAATTGTAGCAGTTGTATGCTACTATCTAATTGTCATGGAGACTACCACTAGTGTTGGAGATGATTTCTAGCTAGATGGATAGTCAGTGTGTTGGTGAACATACATTCTACAAGTGGAGAATGGTCTAGGTAGAACAGATTGTTGGTGGACAGACATTCTCCTTGTGGAGAATGGTCCAGGTTGAGAGATTGTTGACATATCATGGACTGGTATTTTCCTAAGGCATAGATTGTGGCCTGATTAGGAAAATTGTTCAGGACCGATATTCTCCCAAGGCACCTATATTGTCCCAATTAGTTTGAATAGTATACTCCCTAAGGACGTGATGTCCCAATTAGGGTGGTTGATATGGGACCAATATTTTCTAAGGTATATGGGTAGAGATTGGTCTCTATGGTACATATGACCCGATCAGAAAATAGTTTGAGACTAACATTCCTGTAGGAATGGTCTCTGTAGCCCATGGCGTGGATTTCATCATCTGGGAGGACTGACATTCTTCTAGGACATAGGTCTAGATTAGATTAATGGTCCTTGTATCTCATTGCAAGGATTTCAGCATATGTTGGGACAACTATTCTTCTAGTATGTATGTCCAAAATAAAATAATGGTCCTTATATCACTTTGTTGAGTAAGTGACTTATTCATCATCATGCTCGATCACTCAGATGGAGTATGGCCTCGATAGTTGATGCAGTTGATGTTATCAGATGATATTTATAGTGGTTATGTTGCTTGTGAGTTTATCTACGTGATCATGATATAGCTTGTGTGGTTATGATGATGCTACCAACAGAATGGTTTGTTTGTGCTCAAGACCATTACTATTAAATACCTCCCTAGCTAGGAGGGAGTGTTAATGCTACGTTAGATGCGAGAGGTATTAACCTCCATGTGTAACCTCTGACTATAATAGAATGTTCTGGAAGCTAGAGAAACCCTAAACATATGTGTAGAAACCCTAGAAGACATGTCAACTCAATAAAAGAATTATTGTTTAAGTATTAGCCTCTAAAAGAAGAAGCCTGTTGGACCGGTGAAAAAGAGCACAATAAATAGAGGGCACTTGAGCTCATTTGGTCATTCACTCATTCACAACTCACACAATTCAAGTGGTGTGCAAGTTTCGAGAAGGAGTGCAGTTGCAGCTATCGCAACTAGGTGTTTGGTCTTCGTTTCTGGTTTGTGGACTCTATGTTTGGTGTGTTATTATTGGAGAGAGAGATACGTTATCTCTTCGTTATTTGTTGTGTCTGGAACTACTTCTGAAATTATTCTATTTTTCAAGGTTAAGATGCTCGAGGGTGGTTGTGTGCCTATGGTTGGGTGACAATATTGAGATATTTTATATTGTAAAACGAGAACACCTATTATTTTAACATCCCAAACACATGAGGTACACTAGTCATTGTTTCATATAAAGTGTTACATTTAATGCATTAGACATTTAAGTGAGGATCATGGGTAGAAGTTAGATAATGGATCATGATTCTTGGAAGTTATGTGTTTTCCTTGTTTCACCTTGGTAGCCATCATTTGTGTCTTAGTCCAACATTGTCACTCTTTGGGAAAAGAGGTAATATTGGGAGGACTTGATAGGGGTAACATATCGTTCCTTTTCATACTTAAAACTTTATTGATTCCTTCCACTATCCTATCTTTTGGAAATGGCTATTACATGTATCCTAAAAAGGTTTGTACCTTTGTCTTCCTATGAGAAGAAGGGGCTAGAATGCTTGAGGCTTATGCAACTAGGAAGAAATAATGTTAAAAGCATGTTGTAAATTCAAAATGCAAAATAACAATGGGATATAAATGATAAATCAAAATCCAAGAATAGCTTGAGCTCTACCCCCTCCCTATGAGGCGATCACTCCAAGTCCTAATGCACCGAATCGATATCAAATTAAAAGGAATTAATTGAATCCCAATAAAAATAAAAGATTTAACCTGAAAAGGGGACTTACAAAGAAATAAATGAATATAAAAAGGAAATAATGGGTTTGGAATACTCACACTATCAAGGAAATTAGGGTAACTCAAGAACCAAGAGCTCCCTCTACAAAGGTGCTCATGGACATGAACCCACATGTGGCCTTGCATGTTAATGAAACCATGACTATGAAGTAAACCTCATCTCACATCATTTACTTATACTTACACTATGATGAATTCCACTTGGGTACTAACACACCTAATAGGATATTATGATGTTCCTCCCATACCTAAACTTGGAAAATTGCATAAAGTCTTAAGGCAGTGTGAAATTTGAAGAAGATACCTAATGAGAATTGCTTATGTGGCTTTTGTATTAAGTTGTGGCTTATTTTTTATGACTCTAATGACTCTTGTATCCATGATGATTGGTTTCACTTGACTTCTCTAAGCCTTGCTTGATGACGATGCACCCCTGGAGATGGTCTTGTGAGGGGCGTTCTTATGCTTGTACCCAGGATGTTGTGCACTGTAAAAATGATGTTGGACCCTTGATGTCGAGATTTGGTTCCTTGATGACTTGGCCTACCTTTGGACACCTTCTCACACCTCCTATACCTTGGACGTTGCAGATATATATAGTTGTGGGTCATCCAAAGGGAAAGAATCCCCATAGCTTGGACATTACATCCCTTGAGGACATTAGGATTTGATTGGATGCTATGGAAATTGACGAGGATTGTATGCCCCTTTAGAGGGATGATGGAGCCCTTATTATGCATGACATTGTCCTTTTGACCTAGGATGTTGGATATTTAGATGATGATGTCATTCTTGGAGTGACATTACTTTGCATTGGGTCGACCTAGCACATGGGTGATAAGATGGCACTTGGTTGAGATGTGACCCTATTGATGAGAGGATGGGACATTTCAGGATGCTTTTCACGTTTTGGGGATCGATGTGACTTTTAGAGACTTTATACCCCTTGAGGAGATGGCATCACCCTCTTTTGGCATACTACACTGACACATGTGACACTTTTAGAGGAAATTTTGATGTATTATCATTTAATATTTATGTTTGACGCTATTTTTGGGGTCGTCTTGAGACCTATCCACCTTGTATCATGGATTTATTATATTTTAGGGGATTTTAGAGAGATTAGGTGCTAGGATTTTCTCATATTTATAGAGGATGGTTTCCTCATTTGCAAATCATAAGTCATATTTTGGAGAACTACTACACTTGTCTCTTATATTTATTTCTCATCATGGAGTACTTGTCTGCACTTTCTTGGAGATGATCTAGTGAATTCTTTTCAAATTTCTTGAGGATTATTTCATGTTAGGGTTTCTTTCATGCTCAATTGTTTGACTAGTAAGTGTTTTTTTCAAGTCTCTGGTGGTTTATTCTTGGTGTATTAAGTAAATTGTTTTATCATAGTGGTGATAATTGCATGCTACCTTGTATTATCTTGGATAAACTCTTGTTTTGAAACCCTGGGGAGGTTTGTAGTGGATTACCTCCCCTTGTTATCATTTATTTTGAGCTTGTTGAAAGACATACTGGTAATTCTAGGGTTTGTAGTGGACTACTCTAGGGTTATTATTGTAGGTTAAAGTTGTAGGTTTTGTAGTGGATTACTCCAAGTTTTTTACCATAATCCATATTGATCTCTTGAAAAAGGCATTTAGAAGACACATGACGGCCTCTTAGGGTTTGTAGTGAACCACCTTAAATTGTCTTCCAAAAGGATCAACACCTAGGGTTTGTAGTGAAATACCCTAGGGTTTGTTTCTTAAGTCTTTCTCTTGCCTTTTCACTCCATAGAAGTAGCATTCTTGACTCCATATGTCTAAGGAAGCTAGAGGACCCTAGTCTTTTTCCCATTGTGTTAGCGATATTTCTTGTAGAGGGGATTAGATAGCAAAAGAAGGGGTTAAAAACCCATTTGTCCTAAGTTTTGGGCGATAATGC
>JASDQU010587773.1:27227-40372 GCA_032191745.1 Picea mariana | reverse complement strand
TTTAAGCCGGGGGGGGGTCCGAAATCCCATGTGCAGCTTCCCAACGGCCACGATCGAGATGCCCAGATCAATGGCGCTCGTGTAGTCCCGCCCTTCTCAGCTGCCCTATATTTAGCGAGGAGTGGGCCCGTTTTCCCTCATGTAATCCCCCTTTCTGCCTTCCTCGTGCTACCATGTGTCCTCCATCCGCCTTCCCTCCTCGGTCCACATGGTTTTCTCTCCTCTCATCATCCACTCTTTGTTGGCCATGTGTCCCATTTTTTTCCACATCAGTCATTCACCCGAAGGCAAGTTCATTTCTCCCGTCTTCATCTCCTTCCACCTGACGTCTTCCGCCATGAATCATCCTCCGTCATCCTTCTCTCATCTTGTCACCCTTTCCACGTCCTTACAACCCGCCACCACCATTCCACCACAATTCTTATCGTGTGCTCATCCTCCGCGCTAGCCTCCATGCCAATATCTCCAGTTGTTCAGTTGTTCCAGGTGGCAGCGCGAGAGAAGTCCTCCTTATCCCAAAATGCTGAGTTGGTTGGGCCATTCCCAATCCCAAGAAGCAGTTATTGAAGCAGTTGAGGGTGGTTAGACATCGTCTCCGCCATTATGGGGACGTCCTGCAATGAATTAAAGGCATGTCGATTCGTCGATGTAACTGTCAGAAGATCGATCGCGTCTGCCATAAGTTGCACGATTATTCAAAGATTGCAGCCGCAGAGTGTCAGAAGCCATGCAGACGCAAAGCCTTCAATGCAGTTTCTTGGTTCCGCTGTTGTTATTGTTTTGAGTATATGTAGGCATTTTTGCCAATTTTGTATCTATCGATGGTAGAGATAAGCTCCCGACTGTAAAGTTTCAGCGACATTCTGGTTTTCTGGTTATGTCTCTGTGTTTTAGACTTCTTCGTTTATGACAAACAATTCTTCTTTTTACATCTTTGTTTCATCTCATGACGGAGTGTTCACATTCGAATGATTCGCGTGGACTGCTGCATTTGTGTTATGATAAAGGATTTTTCGTGGCATTTATGTATTCTCTGGTTCTCTGTGTTTGAATGTAAAAGGATTTTGCATTTGAATACATTCCTCTCCAGTCTATGATGAACCTGATGTTTATTATAGACCTTTGCACCCTTCTTGCATAAGTCTTCCACCTACTCACCCTTTTACTGCGACTCACTGTTTGGAGTTTATCAAGACCTCACTCGTTCATGCATGCCTGGTCTGGTTTTTGAGTTGACACCATGCTGTTTTGAGTTTTCCTCCATTTGATCACCCTTTAAACAAATCATGACATTAAACTAATGGGCGTCGGGCTCTGCTCCTGCAAGCAATCCAGGAGTGACCTCCGATAGCCAACACATTGCAAGTGACTTAAACACTAATTCTCTTCCTCCTTTGATGTATTATGCTAGTTTTAGGTCTTATTTCATTTCATCTTATTTCCTCAACCATTTGTATCCTAACATATAGGGTTTATAACCTTTACTACCTTATAATAGCTCTTAGACATCATTTATTACATCATTGTTGTAGTTTTCATCCAACTAGCGATTAACGTCTTGCATAATTAAGATTTGTTTCATGCAATTTTACTTTTCAACAAGCATTGTTTACTTAATGTGTTAGCCTTAGCTTGTATTTCATCTTTTTTTCATAACATTGTTATCAATTTTAGGACTATTATATTTATGTTTTCATAACTTGTTGTTTTGCTAAAGTAAACCATCTCTTATTGCACATTTATGACAACCATGGCTTCCTTTTTTCTTTATAGTGTTTTTGGAAATTTACTTTACTCATTTTACTTTGATAGTTATCATTTATTGTCTTGCAATACCTGACACACAAATATGGAAACTATTTCATAAAATCACCTTAATCTTGCTTTGATAACCTTAGTCTAGGTGGTGGTAATTTTGAGTAACTAAGATAGGGGGGCATAGACTAGCTTTGACTTGCTATAGGATCCTTTGAAGTTGTTACACATTATTTTCGTCGCGTCGAATCATCGATCGATCCCACTCTTCCTTTGAAGAGTGACGTCAACGTGGTCAATTTGGTTCTTTCCTTGGTTAGTCTGGTTGATCGAACGGTAAATATGGTTTCATTCTCCATTGATCCAGTTGATTCAGTGATCGATCCAGTTTCGTTATTTGTCGATCCCACTCTTCCTTTGAAGAGTGAAATCCAAGTGATCGATTTGATTTCCTAATCAATTGATCCCACTCCTCCTTCAAAGAGTGAAGATGTCACTTAGGTCTTTCTTATTACTACATATTCCTCCGTACAAGGGGACATTCCACCCTTTCCAATGGCACCTCCTATAAGAAATATGATTACCATTGATTGGAATGCTCTAACAGAACCTTGTCTTCCTTCTTACACGCCTTTCCAAATCATTGTTTAGGTTTTTGGTAGGAATATTCCTAACACTATAATAAACGAGGGAGATTTTGTTAGCGTCCTATCCTCGAATGCTTGGCAAGCTCTTGGTTTAGCTCAGCTTGCATCGATGACTCAGAAAATGATGGATTTTAACATAAGGGTTAGTCAACCTTTGGGGATCCTTCCTCGGTTTCCTCTTACTTTGGGGGGGGAATGGTCTACATTGATTTGATGGTAGTCCATGACCCCTTGGACTTTAATTTACTCCTTGGAAGAGACTATGTTTATGCCATGAAAGCTCGTGTGTCCACACTCTTTCGTGTGATGTGTTTCCCTCATAATGGAAACATAGTTACCATAGACCAGGTTTCATTCATTGGACCTCATATGATGGCCAACCATCTGACTTCCCTGAATGGTCCTTACATGCCAGCGTCATCCACCCCGTCGCAGGTCAATTATGTGGCAACCTATCCAATGCATTCAACTCTAAATGGGAAGGAATCTCTCCCTTCTTATGACTTAGATCCAGTAGTTTACATGGTGATCTCTTAGATATGGATATTAGAGCCTTGTCTCCGTACCCCTATCGTGGCCCTCAACATGTATTCCTTCCAGAGTCTTGTTCTTCCATCTAGCAAATATCTCTTGGAAGCCATGACCGAGGTTTGTCCTCTGACATGTATTCCTTCCAGAGCTTTGTCCTCTTGGAATCCATGATTAAGTACAGGTCTAAGAGCTTAGTTTATTTTCGATTTCAAGCTTGTTAAAAATTGAATCTGATTACAAGCAAAGTTCCCATTTTTGTGTCAAGCTCATTAAAAAATGAAACTGATTACTGAGCATAGTTCTTTTCCTACGTCAAGCTCGTTAAAAAATGAAATAGTCACCTCTATTGTTGAGTCGAGTCTTATATTATGACTTGTAAATGAATATTCATTTCATCCACCTCGGTTAGTTGATCCTTTTTCTTCCTCCCTCTCTGGTGAAATTTTTTTTTGTTAGTAACCATGAGTCTATTGGGTATAGAAATCGGTGATAGGAGAAGAGTCGGTAGATGAAACAAATATTGGGGGGGGCATGTATCTATTTTTTGTTTATCATGTTGGAGTTAAGCTGTTAGCTTCTCAAGCTAAGGGAAAACTACCAACTATCCATGGGTCCCATTCAAAAACTTTGGACATTGCATTGGGAATTATTTGGTGTCGCCTTTAACCTCTTTTCAGACTCCCTAAACATGAAAATATTTTCGAGTGAACTTGCTTCCTTCACACTCATAAAATGATTTAAAGCGTCATGATTGTTTTCAAAGGAGCGTCTATTCAAAATAATTTTACCCATTTTTTCAGGCCGGGTAGATTAATTACGAAAAAGGTATGCTCTAGGAATACATCAGTGTTCACTAGAATAGTTCTCCCTTAACTTGTTTTATACTTTTTCGGGCTTGGGAGACTAAACTTACGAAAAAGGACTCTTTTTCGTAAGTTTTCTTTAATTGTTTTTCAAACTCTCTAAATATGAAAAATGACCGAGTTTCCTCCCTCTGGACTCATAAAACCTACATTGGAAGACCCATATGGGACCGAACCACTCCTTCCTAGGGTTCATTAAACATACTTCGAGAGACTTCTCTGAATGACAAGATTATACAATGAGCATTTGTTATCCTTTTCAATCTCATTAAAATAAAGAGGTAATTGCCAAGCATGGTGGGGGGGAATTTGGGAAGGGAATATATAATTGAATCTGTATTAATGGTAGCATTATCTTTCGAACATGACATCTTTTACCTTTTGCGTCAAAGTTCAGAAATCCACTTGTCTCTTGTCGATCATACCCTTTTTGCAAAATTTTGCCTTATGATATTATTTTGAGTCAGTGCCGCCAAAACCTTTGTTATGTCACTATTCGAGAGAATTTCAACCAAGAATCCTTCTATTGCGTCGACAAAATTCCGAATTCCTTTAGGCCTCCTATCTCGTTGGCCATCCCTAATTCAGTCCTGGAATTAATCTGTACTTTTACTACAAATCTTGTAATTGTTTTGTGTCATTGATGAGGGATACATCAAGGTCCTCTTGTGACCAATCACTTCCTATCAACTCCAAAACATCATCTAGGAAGCTGATTTAGAAGCATTTTAGTACCTTGGAACCTGCATGCCTCAATGGAAGGTATATTCGCTTTTTATAGATATTTTACATCATTGATCTCTGATCAAAATAATCTCTGGAATGTTCGACTTCAACTCATCAATTCACATTCGAAAAGGATGTACTACAATACCTTGGGGGTCATTGACATTAATGGTGATTTCCCTCGCACTTGTTAATGATATACACCAATGAACGATAATCAAGTGGTTTCTACCATGTTCAACATCAATACATTTATTCACATGGTTAGAATCATACTTCAGAATTGAAGACGAGATGAAGACCCTAGGGAACTTCCTTTGAATATTTATTTCCCCAGGTTGCGATAGAAAGTATTGGAGTAATGTTGTCACATAGATCCACATTGTATTGGTCTGTGGCTATGTTACTATTATAATTCATAGATCCACAGTGTATATTCTCGTGGATATGAATCCATTGAAATCATGGTGATATGGATCCATGTTGTATTTCTGGTGGCCATATCATTAGTAAATACGATCATGGATCTGCAGTATATTTTTCAGCAGCCATGCTTAGAATCATTTTTATTCTGAGTATGGGAATGCCTATATCAATGATGATATAACATTGTATTGCAATGTCCTTGTGTTGTTGGAAAGTCTCCAACTAGTGCGTTCTTTGTTTCAACTACCCATATAGAAAAATATTTCAGCTATCACTTTGTTTCTAACTTCATACTTTGGGGGGCATTATGTTACACATTATTTTCGTCACATCGATGACATTGATGATGTATTCCTACATCTTGTCATTTGAAGGAATATTGTCACAATCCCTAAAGAAGTTGGAAGAACCTTTCTTGGGAAGATGCAAAACTTGAGGAAATACTTCAAAAACTATGTTTTTCAAGATTGTTGTTTGTTTCTTTCTAGCAAGGTTCGACAACTTTACTTGTTTCGTTCTGCATCACTGGAAGGTGTGACAATGTCATTGTTTGTTTCATTTTAAGGGTGTGACCACCTTTGTACTGGGAAAAATTAAGAAATTATCGAAGCTTCTAGAAGAGAAGTTTTGATGATGAGTTGTTTGTCGATCGGTTTGGATCTCACATGTCTCTCCTGATTTAGTGAGATCCTAACCTCTCATCCTAATATCCTCATGAATTCCTCTCCAATCTATAAATGGAGGCATCTTATAAAGGGAAAGGATAATTAGAATAATAAGTAGAGAGGAATTAATTAGTGGTGAATTGAGAATAGCTTTTGATTTGTGATTGAGAGATTGTGAGACTCATTTTGGCTCTAAGATATTTAATGGTGCCAAAGTGATCAAGAGATGGTGATGGCATTCATGGAGGTTGCACAGGTATTGAAGTATTGAACTGTTGGAAGGAGTTTGTCAATGCCAAGGCTTGATTGTAAGATGCTTCTTAATTTATTAATGAAATTATATTTTCCCTTTCTTATAAAGTTTGTATATCATCTTTATTGTATTTTTCCTTGTCCATCTAAATAGATTTATCAAAATATGTGTTGTATTGTTGCTTTCACTTGTTCTTTTTTATTCATACACAAATCTATAGCAAAAGACTTTGGGATCGAATTTGTGGCTTCAATTAATGAAATCAAACTTCCGATAAAAAGGTATGATCTACTTATCTATTTGTATTTCAATTCTAGTTCTTTTTTATTCATACACAGATCTATAGCAAAAGACTTTGGGATCGAATTTGTAGCTTCAATTAATGAAATCAAACTTCGGATAAAAAGGTATGATCTACTTATCTATTTGTATTTCAATTCTAAAATCTAAGGAAAGGAATTTATACTATTATGTTTTGTTCTAGTTTCGGGTTCCTGAACTAGGGATATTTGTTTATGTCGGAATTTACGAATTTATCCACAACATAGGTTGTTATGGAAGCCTCCCTTGTGTTGAATCTCAATACTTCACTAAAATTAGGGAAGTAATTTCTTAGGTGATAGTGGAGAGTGCTTCCATATGTTGCACTTTTGTTGTGTCTTGTGAAGGATTTGCACAAGTGGTAGATTGGGTGATAACAATGATCATGATCTATGTCCTTGAATTTATCATCACTATTTAAATTATAACCACATATAGAAGTAACAAAGTCTTGCAAATGATATTGTACATATGCACTCAAGGTATACTAGAAAAAATGTGAGTGTCCATCTTCCATAAGTGTGAAATTTTAGAGATACACAAACCACAACATATAATATGAAATATGAATATGCAAATGATCACAATCTCTTCCAACCAAATTTGAAAGCTACAACAATAATATAAAAGTGTAAGCATGGAAGAGACATGGAGTTTTGCCTTTATTTACCTCTTGAATGAGAGCATGTTTTGTGCCTATATCTTGTATCTTTATCATGATCATGTTATCTATGCTTGAATTTGTCATCAAATTTTAAGTTTTACAAGATTTTTAATGCAACAATTTTAAATTCACCAAATTAATTGCCTTTGGGATGCACAGTAATATAATTTTAGTACAAGCATTAGGACAAAGAAGATTCTCACACAATTCACAATCCCAATAAGCAACTTTTTCTAGCCTAACATTATTAAAGGGTTTGTAAATTATCAATTCAAAACTTTAATAGTGCTCAACTTTGAAAACATATTTAAACATTGTAAAGTATGATTTGATAAATTTGTATGGTGAAAGAGACTTTAGAGGAATAGGAGAATCTCCCACAATCATCAATAGAATTTATTAATTATTAAAACTTTGTAGAAAACATCCGGGCAAAAGAATGACATAATAGACTACTTTGTTGCATTTCTCTTAGTATATTGCATTGATTGTAGTGTCTATTCAATGGATAAATTTGATTATTATGTTTTGAGTATTGATTTCATTGCTTATACAATGGATAAAAGCTACATGAAAAATATTTTCTCACTATTTTGAAATGATTTCAATTAGATAGGATTGTAGGGAAATCATTATGCCCACTAAAGAAATTTATTAGTGAGACAAAAAATTACTAATCAATTATATGGTCTAAGATCGTGATCATGGAAAATCGACGAGACTAAACAAGTATGAAATAGAAAAAAATTGAGGTTTGGGATTTGAGTTCTGATAATATCCGCATTCTATATTCCTTAATGATTTAAATTGAAATTCATTTTTACATTCTCATAAAATAAGTTATTCACTGCATTGATCTCATTATATAGCATATATTTCAATGTTCGTAAAGTCTATAATTTCTTACTAAGTTGTTTATTGTGTTTTTCTTAGTATAATGAATTTATTTCAGTATCTGTATAGTGGATAAATTTTATTATTTTGTTTTGTGCATTAATTTCAGTTTTGGTACAATGGATAAAGGCTACATGAAAAACATTTTCTCACTATTTGAAGCAACTGATTATATAGATTTGTAGGGAAATCATTATGTCGATAAAGGAGCTTAGTTGTGAGGCAATGAATAATGAATCAATTAAATGGTTTGAGGTCATGATCACATAAAAAGAATTGTAATCACAAAGAGAAAAGTCACGTGATTGAAACATCTCCAATTGCAAAGGCCTAGATGGTGAGAATTTGAACCGAGAGGTCATTTAATTCCTACTTCTCCAACTTTTGTTGGGCCTATGTGCATAAGAATCTATAGCAAAAGGTAACATGGACTCAAAATTCCAAGTTGATCAAGTTAAATCCAAAGGTTGGGGAAGTTTCCTAGAATCCAAAGTACATTGATTTCATTATATTACATGGGTTGGATTGTTTGTAAAGTTGATCATTTTCGACTAAGTTGTTCACTACATTGAATCGTTAAAATTTGCTCAAATTTTTCTCTCTAAAAAATCAACTAAGCATTTTCTCAAAATTTTCTATCTAAAAAAGGTTTTCACCTCAAGGGATTCTATCCCTCTCTACACTTGATAGATATAAATTTAAGATGGACCTAAGTTAGTATATAAGTTATACTAAAAACTCCCAACTTCCTTTGTGCAAAAAATAAAAAATATTTTCTTGGCAGTAATCCATAGTACTCCTTTCACATGTCTTCCTAAAAACTTCTCATCACTAAGTCTAATATACTTAACATTTTCATTTCTTGTATTTACTTCTATGGCATAAATACCTCTCTATACAAAAATTACTATCTTGCATTGATTACGAGAAGTGGTTCATGACAACATATAAGCTCTAATATACCATGGTACTTATATGAATGAGAGCAACCACAAAGAGTATGCTTGAAAACATTTCATTCAAATAAAGAGTATTACACAGAAATTTTGGACTTTTACCTATTAAAAACATGGTTTTTCATCTTCCTGGCGTTGTTTTGGGATCCTTATAGATTTAGCATTATAACGTTTTTAGAAGGAGAGAGGAAGACATGAGTTTGACTTTCCAATTTATGTTATGCAAGCTTACTACAGGGTTTCTTTCACATTTTGAGCTGAAGAATTGAAAATTATAGGGGCATCGATGGTTGTAGTGTAGTGTTGGCACAAGGGAAGACCCAGGATTCAGCTCCAAGAGCGCACCAACAAGCCCTAACTACTGGCCCCTTCAGCAACACCTACGAAGCAAATGCAGTCTCACCCGAAGTAGCTATGAGGGGGTTGCAGAACAAAGATCTCTACAACCAAAGGAAATGTCAAGTGGATCTAACACAAGAATGGTACAACGCTCATATATCACTTATCAGCTTAGATCTATTCTGCACATCTACTTATCAGATCTAAAGGAATAATGCAATCACAGTATATCAATGACAGAGATAAAATACCAGTCACACACAACACTAAATATATGTGGTTCACCCTCTCTCTAGGGCTACGTCCACAGAACTGTGATTATGATTTATTAAGATAAAGCATACAGTTCTTTCCTGTGCTCTCATCTAGCAGATCTTATTTCGTCTTCTCTCTTTCTCTCCCCTTCATGCGCGCCTAGCTGCAGGACTTGACCTTCGCACCTAGCTAAAGATCTTACAATACCAGAAGGCTCTCACACTCATCACTTCTCTCTCTCGATACAATACTCACTCACATCAGCAATACAACTAGGTCAACAACAATATCGTACCAACCCAACCCAGGTCCTTTAGACCTTTATTTATACATTACAATAGCTCACTGACAGCCTTAGGCTGAAACCTAGGTGTCCAAAACCCTAGATACCAAAACCCTAGGTGTCTAAAACCCTACGTCAACTTGACTCGCGTTTTCAGGGCTCTGCCAACCTGTCTTTCCTTCCTTCTCGCGCGGTGCCCCAAAGCATCCAATGGTGGATTTTCTTGCTTGTTGAGTTGTCCACGATCCTTCTTCCTTGTTTATCTGTCATTCCCTATCTCCTCATTCAATGGCTTGCCTTTCCTCACTTCGCATCGTCTTTCCTAGTCTTCTACTCACTTCAATCCAGTAACAACCATTGTGTCTTCCGCGAAGTTTTCATTCTCCATTTTCTTCCTTTATCTTCTCTTGCTTCCATAACCAAGGGCTAACAGGCCCCCAACACTCACCTATGACTCATCTCGAGGCACTTCATATCTGATCCCTCTATTTTACTTCGACTGTAGACTGCGCAGTGCAACCTCTTCTTTATGTTCGATGCCTCCTCTTTTTCCTTTGTGTAGACTATCTTTTATGTGTCTGGTACCTAGTTTCAACTACACTTGGTACCTAAACCATTTTCTTCCTGCTTTTACTATGAGCTACGAGGCATCTGGTTGTCATAATACAACTTCAGTCGACTCCCATTCACCAAACCTTCCTTCCATTCTCCATTCAACGTTTTAAGTTGCGCAGCTCCTCCCTCTGTAACATAAGCGATCTCATATGGCCCTAGCCAATGTGTTCTGAACTTCCCAGGATGTTTTATGAACTTGTTGTCATATACCAGTACTAGATCACCTTATTTGAATGCCTTCTTCTTGATGTTCTTGTCATGATAGGCCTTCTCTCTTTCCTTTTGAACCTGTTGATGGAATCCTACAATGAATTTATCTTCCTCTAGTTCAACCAGCTGTGCAAGCCTCTCTTAAATGGTGTGTGGGTCGTCCATATCTATAAAGGTAGCAATTCTTAGGCTTGGT
The DNA here is from genome assembly GCA_032191745.1 of Picea mariana. NCBI lineage: Eukaryota > Viridiplantae > Streptophyta > Pinopsida > Pinales > Pinaceae > Picea > Picea mariana. The sequence continues at coordinate 29,773 of JASDQU010587773.1, read as the reverse complement.
ACCAAATATTCCATTAGAACAACAGCTTAAGGACCATATACCAACTTGAAAGGGGTCTGCATTGTTAGTTTTTTGCAAGTAGTTCTATAGGCCCATAACACTGCTGGTACTCTCAAATCCCAATCATCCTTGTTCACACTGCAAATCTTGGTTAATGTTTCTTCCAAAATCTTGTTGAATGCTTCAACTGTCCCATAAGCTTGTGGATGGTACGTCGTGCTCTTTTGATGGTGGAATGCAAATTCTTTAGTCAGGGCTTCAACTGTCTTATTGATGAAATGTGTTCCTTGATCACTCATAAGGATCTTTGGGCATCCAAACCTGGTTATGATGTCATCAAATATGAAGCACGTAGTTGTAGCTGCACTACAGTCCTTAACTACTTTTACTTTGGCCCATCTGGTCAAGTACTCTGTAGTTGTAATTATATATCTTGCTCATGTTCTCTTTCCCAGTGGGTTTATAGGTCCAACAAAGTCGATGGCCCATTTTTGAAATGCTTGTAGGGTCAGTTGCGGTGTTAATGGAATTTCATCTCTTCTAAACGGTTTCCCAACTCTTTGGCATACATCGTAGGCTCTAGAATAGTCTTTAGCATCTCTGTGTAAGGTAGGCCACCAAAGGCCAACTCTCAGAACCTTCTGCGCAGTTGCTTTTCCTGCATAATGTCCTCCTCTAATGTCATCATAAGATTCGGAAAGGATCAGTGGTTACTCTGTCTCCATAACACATCTCCTTAGTATCTCATTAGGTCCCATCTTGTATAGTTGTCCAGCTATAAGTGAGAAATCTACAGCATGCACAACTGATTGTTTCTTCTAAAGAATTGTATACTCAGTAGGTGTCATTCCTATTGATAGGAACTGCACTATCTCTGTGAAGTGGTCATCGATCTTTCTAATGGCTAGTAGATGTGCATCTGGTAGTGTATCCTCCAAACTGATGGGCTCTTCGCCATGTTCCATCCTTGACAAGTGGTCAAGACCTTTGTTCATTCTCCCTGGCTTTACTAGGATCTCAAAATCATATTCTTGAAACAATAGAAGCCATCTGGATATCCTTCCCCCCAACACTGGCTTGTTGAAGGGCTTGAAAAACACTAACACAAATTTTCAAAGGAAGGGCTTGAAAATGGAATTCATCAACCCTTGGAATGTGGAAGGTGCATTTGTAAGGCCAAAAGGCATGACCAAAAATTCATAATGGCCTTCATGAGTTCGGAATGTTGTTTTTGGGATATCTTCTTCCTTCATTCTGATCTGATGATACCCTGAACGAAGATCCAATTTTGTGAAATAGATTGTTCCATGTAGTTCATCTAACAATTCATCAATGACGAGAAATGGAAACTTATCTTTAATAGTGATCTTGTTGAGCTCTCTATAATCTGGAAACATACGCCATGAGATATCTTTCTTGAATATCATTACCACTGGTGTAGAGTAAGAACTTTGGCTAGGTCTAATAATGTCAGCCTCTAACATTTCTTCAACCATGCACTCAATTTCACTCTTTTGGGTGTAAGGATATCTGTATAGCCTGATGTTAGAAGGAACACTCCCAGGAATTAGGTGAATTTCATGATCATGATTTCGAGTGGGTGGAAGACCTTTGGGAATATCTTCAAATACTTTGGAATTCTTATCAATGATCCTTTGGAGATCTTGAGGAATAGATGTCTTAGATGTTTGAAAATCTAGTGTGCATAGTTGTGCAATAATGCCTTGATGCCCCTTTTTTAATAATTTTGTCATGCCATTAGAGCTTATCACCTTACCGGGATTCCCTCTGATACCTATTAACTTAATTTCTTTTCCTTCCAATGAAAATTTCATGAAAAGTTCTTGAAAATTAAAAGCCATTGTTCCTAATGATTGCAACGATTGGATTCCTAGTACAAAATCTGCACCACCCATGGGTATAGAAATCATTGGACTATTCATTACATATTCCCCCATAGTAAGATTGATCTTATTGCATTTTCTTGAGCAAATGATAGTTCCTCTATCTGCGATCATTACTTGAAACTCTGGCGTTGTATATACAAAGCAATTGAGAGCTTTGGCTAATTTATAGTGAATGAAATTATGAGTACTACCAGAATCAATTAGGACTATTACCTTTTTCTTTTTGATGTATCCTTCGATCTTGAGGGTTTGAGGAGTGTTAATTCCAGCCAATGCATTACACAATATCGTGGGAGTCAACTCTTCAGATGAAATTGCTTCTATGTTTTCATCTTGAGATGGTTCTTGTTCTTGTTCTTCTTCCTCTTCACAATCTATGTAGAATAATTTCTTCTCACCACATTTATGTCCCTTATTGTACTTGTTGTCACAATTAAAGCATAAACCTTTTGATTTTCTTTCCTCCAATTTTTGAGGTGTTTTAGAAGAATGAGCATTGTTCTCTCTATAGATGTTAGGATTGGTTCTTCTAGTAGCCATAGCCATATTTTTACTTTCAACATTTCTTGCCACCTTAAATGCATTCTCCAATGATTTGGGTTCCCAAAGGTGAACCTCATGTTGAATGTTATCCTTTAA